>JAREIS010001021.1:0-30107 GCA_030060385.1 Muscicapa striata striata
TCCCAGACTAAAGATGCCACCTAGCTTAGCCCTGCTGCTAAGAATGTATCTTCCTCCAAACTGGTATTAAGAAACTGGGAGGGTGTGGTTTTTTCAGAGGAATATTGCCAATGTTCATATCCAGGGTCCCTTGGCCTGAGACTGGTGTCTGAAACCTAAATTCGAAGGAATCAGGATTTCTCCCAGCTAAAACTGCCACCACTGAGAACCCTGGCTGTTCATGGAGTGCCAAAATTCTCCTCAAATGGATATAAGAAACGGGGGTAAGTGATCTTTTTTCAGAGGAAATAGGCCATTCTTGCATCAGGGACTGGTCCTGAGACTGGGCTTCGCCTTCTAAAATTCAAAGACAATGTTTCTCCAGACTAAAGATGCCAGCAGTTAGAAGCCCAGTACTTTGGAGAGACAAGACTACCTCCAAAGTGGTATTAAGAAACTGGGAGGGTGTGGTTTTTCAGAGGGAAAATGGCCATGTTTACAGGCAATGGCCTGAGACTGGGCCTCCAAACTGGTATAAAAGAAACTGGGAGGGTGTGTTTTTTTCAGAGGAAAATGGCATGTGTTCTTATCCAGGGACCTTGGCCTGAGACTGGGTGTCTGACATCTAAAATTCCGAAATGATCCAGGATTTCTCCAAGACTAATCACGCCAACCCTTAGAATACTGGCTACTTTTGGAGATACAATGACTTCCTAAAAACTGCTTTTAAGAATCTGGGATCGTGGTGTTTTTTTTCCGAGGGAAAATGGCCAGTGTTCATATCCAGGATAATTGGCCTGAGACAGGGCGTCTGACAGCTCAAATTCCGAAGGGATCAAGATTTCTCCCAGATTAAAGATCCCACCACTTAGAATCCTGGCTAATATTGGAGAGACCAACACTAGTCCAAACTGGTATTAAGAAATTGGGAGGGTGTGGTTTTTTCAGAGGGAAAGTGGTCAATGTTCCTATCCAGGGACCTTGGCCTGAGACTGGGCGTCTGACAGCTAAAATTCGAAGGGATCAGGATTTCTCCTAGACCAAAGATGCCACCAGTTAGAACCCTGGCTACTTTTGAAGAGAATGTATCTTCCTCCTAAATGGTATTAAGAAACTGGGAGGCTGTGGTTTTACACAGAGGGAAAATTGCCAATGTTCATATCCAGGGCCCTTGGCCTGAGACTGGTCGTCTGAAACCTCAAATTCAAGGAATCAGGATTTCTCCCAGGCTAATACTGCCACCACTGAGAACCCTGGCTGTTCATGGAGTGCCAAAAGCCTCCTCTAAATGGATATTACAAAAGTGGTGAAGTGATCTTTATTTCACAGGGAAATAGGCCCTTCATTGCATGCAGGGGCATGGTCCTGAGACTGGGCTTTGGCGTGCTAAAATTCCAAACCTGATGTTTTTCGCAGACTAAAAATGCCAGCAGTTAGAAGCCTGGTTACTTTTGGAGAGACCAACACTACCTCCAAAGTGGTATTAAGAAACTGGGAGGGTGTGGTTTTTTTCAGAGGGAAAATGGCCAATGATCGTATCCAGGGACCTTGGCCTGAGACTGGTGTCTGACAGTTAAAATTCGAAAGGATCAGGATTTCTCCCAGACTAAAGATGAGACCGCTTAGAACCTTAGCTCCTGTTGCAGATGAAATGTCTTCCTCCAAACTGGTATTTAGAAACTGGGAGGGTCTGTTTTTTTCAGCCTGAAATTGGCCAATGATCGTATCAAGGGTAGTTGGCGTGAGACTGGGCGTCTGACAGCTAAAATTCGGAATGGATCAGGATTTCTCCCAGACTAAAGATGCCACCACTGAGAACCCTGGCTACTATTGGAGAGACCAACACTACCTCCAAACTGGTATAAAGAAACTGGGAGGGTGTGGTTTTTTCAGAGGGAAAACGGCCAATGTTCTTATCCAGGGACCTTGGGCTGAGACTGGGTGTCTGACATCTAAAATTCCGAAATGATCAGGATTTCTCCCAGACTAAAGATGACACCCCTTAGAATCCTGGCTACTTTTGGAGATACAATGACTTCCTAAAAACTGCTTTTAAGAAACTGGGAGCGTGTGGTTTTTTTCAGAGGGAAAATGGCCAATGTTCCTTTCCAGGGATCTTGGCCTGAGACTGGGCGTCTGACAGCTCAAATTCCGAAGGGATCAGGATTTCTCCTAGACTAAAAATGCCACCACTGAGAACCCTGGCTGTTCATGGAGTGCCAAAATTCTCCTCTAAATGGATATTACAAAAGGGGTGAAGTGATCTTTATTTCACAGGGAAAACGCCCTTCTTTGCATGCAGGGGCATGGTCCTGACACTGGGCTTCGGCCTTCTAAAATTAAAAACTCAATGTTTTCTCGCAGACAAAAGATGCCAGCAATTAGAAGCCTGGTTACTTTTGGAGTGACCAACACTACCTCCAAAGTGGTATTAAGAAACTGGGAGGGTGTGGTTTTTTTCAGAGGGAAAATTGCCCATGTTCGTAGCAAGGGCAATTGGCCTGAGACTGGTCGTCTGAAATCTAAAATTCCGAAGGGATCAGGATATCTACCAGAGTGATGATGGGAGAACCATGAGAACCCTGGCTACTTTGGAGTGACCAACACTACCTCCAAACATGTATAAAGAAACTGGGAGGGTGTGCGTTTTTTCAGAGGGAAAATAGCATGTGTTCCTATCCAGGGACCTTGGCCTGAGACTGGATGTCTGACTTTTAAAAATTCGAAATGATCTGGATTTCTCCTGACAAAAGATGCCACCACAGAGAATCCTGGCTAGTATTGGAGCAACAATGTTTTCCTAAAAACTGTTTTAAGAAACTGGGAGGGTGTGTTTTTTTCCGAGGAAAATGGCCAGTGTTCATATCCAGGATAATTGGCCTGAGACTGGGCGTCTGACAGCTCAAATTCCGCAGGGATCAGGATTTCTCCTAGACTAAAGATTCCACCAGTTAGAACCCTAGCTACTTTTGAAGAGACTGTATCTTCCTCCTAAATGGTATTAAGAAATTGGGAGGGTGTGGTTTTACACAGAGGGAAAATTGCCCATGTTCATATCCAGGGCCCTTGGCCTGAGACTGGTCATCTGAAACCTCAAATTCCGAAGGAATCAGGATTTCTCCCAGTCTAAAACTGCCACCACTGAGAACCCTGGCTGTTCATGGAGTGCCAAAAGCCTCCTCTAAATGGATATTACAAAAGTGGTGAAGTGATCTTTATTTCACAGAGAAATAGGCCCTTCGTTGCATGCAGGGGCATGGTCCTGAGACTGGGCTTTGGCGTGCTAAAATTCCAAACCTGATGTTTTCTCGCAGACTAAAAATGCCAGCAGTTAGAAGCCTGGTTACTTTTGGAGAGACCAACACTACCTCCAAACTGGTATTAAGAAACTGGGAGGGTGTGGTTTTTTTCAGAGGGAAAATGGCCATGTTAGTAGCAAGGGCAATTGGCCTGCGACTGGGTGTCTGACAGTTAAAATTCCGAAAGGATCAGGTTTTCTCCCGGACTAAAGGTGCCACCCCTAAGAACCTTAGCTCCTGTTGCAGATAAAATGTCTTCCTCCAAACTGGTATTAAGAAATTGGGAGGGTGTGGTTTTTTTCAGCGAGAAATTGGCCAAGGATCATATCCAGGGTAATTGGCCTGAGACTGGGTGCCTGACAGCTAAAATTCGGAATGGATCAGGATTTCTCCCAGACTAAAGACGCCACCACTGAGGACCATGGCTAGTATTGGAGTGACCAACACTACTTTCAAACTGGTATAAAGAAACTGAGAGGGTGTGTTTTTTTTTCCGAGGAAAAATGACCAGTGTTCATATCCAGGATAATTGGCCTGAGACTGGGCGTCTGACAGCTAAAATTCGGAATGGATCAGGATTTCTCCTAGACTAAAGATTCCACCAGTTAGAACCCTGGCTACTTTTGAAGAGACTGTATCTTCCTCCTAAATGGTATAAAGAAACTGGGAGGGTGTGGTTTTACACAGAGGGAAAATTGCCAATGTTCATATCCAGGGCCCTTGGCCTGAGACTGGTTGTCTGAAACCTCAAATTCCGAAGGAATCAGGATTTCTCCCAGACTAATACTGCCACCACTGAGAACCCTGGCTACTATTGGAGTGACCAACACTACCTCCAAACTGGTATAAAGAAACTGGGAGGGTGTGGTTTTTTTCAGAGGGAAAATTGCCAATGATCGTATCCAGGGACCTTGGCCTGAGACTGGGTGTCTGACATCTAAAATTCCGAAATGATCAGGATTTTTCCCAGACTAAAGATGCCACCACTTAGAATCCTGGCTACTTTTGGAGATACAATGACTTCCTAAACACTGCTTTTAAGAAACTGGGAGGGTGTGGTTTTTTTGCGAGGGAAAAAGGCCAGTGTTCATATCCAGGATAATAGGCCTGAGACTGGGCGTCTGACAGCTCAAATTCTGAAGGGATCAGGATTTCTCCCAGATTAAATATCCCACCACTTAGAATCCTGGCTACTATTGGAGAGACCAACACTACCTCCAAACTGGTATTAAGAAACTGGGAAGGTGCGGTTTTTTTCAGAGGGAAAATGGCCAATGTTCTTATCCAGAGACCTTGGCCTGAGACTGGGCGTCTGACAGCTAAAATTCCGAAGGGCTCAGGATTTCTCCTAGACTAAAGATGCCACCAGTTAGAACCCTGGCTACTTTTGAAGAGACTGTATCTTCCTCCTAAATGGTATTAAGAAACTGGGAGGGTGTGGTTTTACACAGAGGGAAAATTGCCAATGTTCATATCCAGGGCCATTGGCCTGAGACTGGTCGTCTGAAACCTCAAATTCCGAAGGGATCAGGATTTCTCCCAGACTAATACTGCCACCACTGAGAACCCTGGCTGTTCATGGAGTGCCAAAAGCCTCCTCTAAATGGATATTACAAAAGTGGTGAAGTGATCTTTATTTCACAGAGAAATAGGCCCTTCGTTGCATGCAGGGGCATGGTGCTGAGACTGGGCTTCGGCCTGCTAAAATTAAAAACCTAATGTTTTCTCGCAGACAAAAGCAGTTGGAAGCCCAGATGCTTTTGGAGAGACCAACACTACCTCCAAAGTGGTATTAAGAAACTGGGAGGGTGTGGTTTTTTTCAGAGGGAAAATGGCCCATGTTCGTATCCAGGGCAATTGGCCTGAGACTGGGTGCCTGACAGTTAAAATTCCGAAAGGATCAGGATTTCTCCCAGACTAAAGATGCCACCCTTTAGAACCTTAGCTCCTGTTGCAGATATAATGTCTTCCTCCAAACTGGTATTATGAAACTGCGAGGGTGTGGTTTTTTTCAGCGGGAAATTGGCCAATGATGGTATCCAGGGTAATTGGCCTGAGACTGGGCGTCTGACAGCTCAAATTCTGAAGAGATCAGGATTTCTCCTAGACTAAAGATGCCACCACTTAGAATCCTCGCTACATTTGGAGATAGAATGTCTTCCTAAAAACTGTTTTTTAGAGACTGGGAGGGTGTGTTTTTTTTCAGAGGGAAAATGGCCAGTGTTCGTATCTACGGCAATTGGGCTGAGACTGGGTGTCTGACAGTTAAAATTCCGAAAGGATCAGGATTTCTCCCTGACTAAAGATGCCATCCCTTAGAACCTTAGATCCTCTTGCAGATAAAATGGCTTCCTCCAAACTGGTATAAAGAAACTGGGAGGGTGTGGTTTTTTTTCAGAGGGAAAATGGCATGTCTTCTTATGCAGGGACCTTGGCCTGAGACTGGGGGTCTGACATCTAAAATTCCGAAATGATCAGGATTTCTCCCAGACTAAATACGCCAACTCTTAGAATACTGGCCACTTTTGGAGATACAATGACTTCCTAAAATCTTCTTTTAAGAAACTGGGAGGGTGTGTTTTTTTTCCGAGGGAAAATGGCCAGTGTTCATATCCAGGATGATTGGCCTGAGACTGGGCGTCTGACAGCTCAAATTCCGAATGGATCAGGATTTCTCCCAGATTAAAGATCCCACCACTTAGAATCCTGACTACTATTGGAGAGACCAACATTACCTCCAAACTGGTATTAAGAAACTGGGAGGGTGTGGTGTTTTTCAGAGGAAAAATTGCCAATGTTCATACCCAGAGCCCTTGGCCTGAGACTGGTCATCTGAAACCTCAAATTCCGAAGGAATCAGTATTTCTCCCACACTAATACTGCCACCACTGAGAACCCTGGCTGTTCATGGAGTGCCAAAAGCCTCCTCTAAATGGATATTACAAAAGTGGTGATCTTCATTTCACAGAGAAATAGGCCCCTCGTTGCATGCAGGGGCATGGTCCTGAGACTGGGCTTTGGCGTACTAAAATTCCAAACCTAATGTTTTCTCGCAGACAAAAGATGCCAGTAGTTAGAAGCCCAGATACTGTTGGAGAGACCAACACTACCTCCGAACTGGAATTAGAGAAACTGGGAGGGTGTGGTTTTTTTCAGAGGGAAATTGGCCAATACTCATATCCAGGGCCCTTGGCCTGAGACTGGGCGTCTGACAGCTCAAATTCTGAAGGGATCAGGATTTCTCCCAGACTAAAGATGCCACCCGTTAGAACCTTAGCTCCTGTTGCAGATAAAATGTGTTCCTCCAAACTGGTATTAAGAAACTGGGAGGGTGTGATTTTTTCCAGCGGGAAATTGGCCAATGATCGTATCCAGGGTAATTGGCCTGAGACTGGGCGTCTGGCAGCTAAAATTCGGAATGGATCAGGATTTCTCCCAGACTAAAGATGCCACCCATGAGAACCCTGGCTACTATTGGAGTGACCAACACTACCTCCAAACTGGAATTAAGAAACTGGGAGGGTGTCTTTTTGTTCCGAGGGAAAATTTCCAGTGTTCATATCCAGGATAATTGGCCTGAGACTGGGCGTCTGACAGCTCAAATTCTGAAGAGATCAGGATTTCTCCTAGACTAAAGATGCCACCACTTAGAATCCTCGCTACATTTGGAGATAGAATGTCTTCCTAAAAACTGTTTTTAAGAGACAGGGAGGGTGTGTTTTTTTTCAGAGGGAAAATGGCCAATGTTCATTTCCAGGGACCTTGGCCAGAGCCTGGGCGTCTGACAGGTAAAATTCCGAAGGCATCAGGATTTCTCTTAGACTAAAGATGCCACCAGTTAGAACCCTGGCTACTTTTGAAGAGACTGTATCTTCCTCCAAACTGGTATTAAGAAACTGGGAGGGTGTGGTTTTTTTTTTTTTTTCAGAGCGAAAATTGCCAATGTTCATATCCAGGGCCCTTGGCCTGAGACTAGGCGTCTGACAGCTGAAATTCCGAAGGGATCAGGATTTCTCCCAGACTAATAGTGCCACCACTGCCAACCCTGGCTGTTCATGGAGTGCCAAAAGCCTCCTCTAAATGGATATTACAACAGTGGTGAAGTGATCTTTATCTCACAGCGAAATAGGCCCTTCGTTGCATGCAGGGGCATGGTCCTGAGACTGGGCTTCGGCCTGCTAAAATAAAAAACCAATGATTTCTAGCAGACAAAAGATGCCAGCAGTTAGAAGCCTGGTTACTTTTGGAGAGACCAACACTACCTCCAAAGTGGTATTAAGAAACTGGGAGGGTGTAGTTTTTTTCAGAGGGAAAATGGCCCATGTTCGTATCCAGGGCAATTGGCCTGAGACTGGGTGTCTGACAGTTAAAATTCCGAAAGGATCAGGATTTCTCCCAGACTAACGACGCCACCACTTAGAACCTTAGCTCCTATTGCAGATAAAATGTCTTCCTCCAAAGTGGTATTAAGAAACTGGGAGGGTGTGGTTTTCTTCAGAGCGAAAATGGCCTATGTTCGTGTCCAAGGCAATGGGCCTGGGACTGGTCGTCTGAAATCTAAAATTCGGAAGGGATCAGGATATCTACCAGGCTGAAGATGGGGGATCCCTGAGAAACCTGGCTACTTTGGAGTGACCAACACTACCTCCAAACTGGAATTAAGAAACTGGGAGGGTGTGGTTTTTTTCAGAGGGAAAATGGCCCATGTTCGTATCCAGGGCAATTGGCCTGAGACTGGGTGTCTGACAGTTAAAATTCCGAAAGGATCAGGATTTCTCCCAGACTAAAGATGCCACCCCTTAAACCTTAGCTCCTGTTGCAGATAAAATGTCTTCCTCCAAATTGGTATTAAGAAACTGGGAGGTGTGGTTTTTTCAGCGGGAAATTGGCCAATGATCGTATCCAGGGTAATTGGCCTGAGACTGGGCATCTGACAGCTAAAATTCGGAATGGATCAGGATTTCTCCCAAACTAAAGATGCCACCACTGAGAACCCTGGCTAGTATTGGAGTGACCAACACTACCTCCAACCTGGTATAAAGAAACTGGGAGGGTGTGGTTTTTTTCAGAGGGAAAATGGCATGTGTTCTTATCCAGGGACCTTGGCCTGAGACTGGGTGTCTGACATCTAAAATTCCGAAATGATCAGGTTTTCTCCCAGACTAAAGATGCCACCAGTTAGAACCCTGGCTACTTTTGAAGAGACTGTACCTTCCTCCTAAATGGTATTAAGAAACTGGGAGGGTGTGGTTTTTTTCAGAGGGAAAATTGCCCATGTTCATATCCAGGGCCCTTGCCCTGAGACTGGTCGTCTGAATCCTCAAATTCCGAAGGAATCAGGATTTCTCCTAGACTAAAACTGCCATCACTGAGAACCCTGGCTACTATTGGATTGACCAACACTACCTCAAAACTGGTATAAAGAAACTGAGAGGCTGTGGTTTTTTTCAGAGGGAAAATGGCATGTGTTCTTATCCAGGGACCTTGCCCTGAGACTGGGCGTCTGACAGCTAAAATTCCGAAGGGATCAGGATTTCTCCCAGATTAAAGATCCCACCACTTAGAATCCTGGCTACTATTGGAGAGACCAACACTACCTCCAAACTGGTATTAAGAAACTGGGAGGGTGTGGTTTTTTTCAGAGGGAAAAAGGCCAATGTTCTTATCCACGGACCTTGGCCTGAGACCTGGCGTCTGAGAGCTCAAATTCTGAAGAGATCAGGATTTCTCCTAGACTAAAGATGCCACCACTTAGAATCCTCGCTACATTTGGAGATAGAATGTCTTCCTAAAAACTGTTTTTAAGAGACTGGGAGGGTGTGTTTTTTTTCAGAGGGAAAATGGCCAGTGTTCGTATCTACGGCAATTGGGCTGAGACTGGGTGTCTGACACTTAAAATTCCGAAAGGATCAGGATTTCTCCCTGACTAAAGATGCCATCCGTTAGAACCTTAGATCCTCTTGCAGATAAAATGGCTTCCTCCAAACTGGTATTAAGAAACTGGGAGGGTGTGGTTTTTTCCAGCGGGAAATTGGCCAATGATCGTATCCAGGGTAATTGGCCTGAGACTGGGTGTTTCACAGCTAAAATTCGGAATGGATCAGGATTTCTCCCAGACTAAAGATTCCACCACTGAGAACCCTGGCTAGTATTGGAGTGACCAACACTACCTCCAAACTGGTATTAAGAAACTGGGAGGGTGTGGTTTTTTTTCAGAGGGAAAATGGCCAATGTTCTTATCCAGGGACCTTGGCCAGAGCCTGGGCGTCTGACAGGTAAAATTCCGAAGGCATCAGGATTTCTCCTAGACTAAAGATGCCACCAGTTAGAACCCTGGCTACTTTTGAAGAGACTGTATCTTCCTCCAAACTGGTATTAAGAAACTGGGAGGGTGTGGTTTTTTTCAGAGGGAAAATTGCCAATGTTCATATCCAGGGCCCTTGGCCTGAGACTAGGCGTCTGACAGGTCAAATTCCGAAGGGATCAGGATTTCTCCCAGACTAAAACTGCCACCACTGGGAACCCTGGCTGTTCATTGAGTGCCAAAAGCCTCCTCTAAATGGATATTACAACAGTGGTGAAGTGATCTTTATCTCACAGCGAAATAGGCCCTTCGTTGCATGCAGGGGCATGGTCCTGAGACTGGGCTTCGGCGTGCTAAAATTAAAAACCAATGATTTCTAGCAGACAAAAGATGCCAGCAGTTAGAAGCCTGGTTACTTTTGGAGAGACGAAGACTACCTCCAAAGTGGTATTAAGAAACTGGGAGGGTGTAGTTTTTTTCAGAGGGAAAATGGCCCATGTTCGTATCCAGGGCAATTGGCCTGAGACTGGGTGTCTGACAGTTAAAATTCCGAAAGGATCAGGATTTCTCCCAGACTAACGACGCCACCACTTAGAACCTTAGCTCCTATTGCAGATAAAATGTCTTCCTCCAAAGTGGTATTAAGAAACTGGGAGGGTGTGGTTTTCTTCATAGCGAAAATGGCCTATGTTCGTGTCCAAGGCAATGGGCCTGGGACTGGTCGTCTGAAATCTAAAATTCGGAAGGGATCAGGATATCTACCAGGCTGAAGATGGGGGATCCCTGAGAAACCTGGCTACTTTGGAGTGACCAACACTACCTCCAAACTGGAATTAAGAAACTGGGAGGGTGTGGTTTTTTTCAGAGGGAAAATGGCCCATGTTCGTATCCAGGGCAATTGGCCTGAGACTGGGTGTCTGACAGTTAAAATTCGAAAGGATCAGGATTTCTCCCAGACTAAAGATGCCACCCTTAAACCTTAGCTCCTGTTGAAAATGTCTTCCTCCAAATTGGTATTAAGAAACTGGGAGGGTGTGGTTTTTTCAGCGGGAAATTGGCCAATGATCGTATCCAGGGTAATTGGCCTGAGACTGGGCATCTGACAGCTAAAATTCGGAATGGATCAGGATTTCTCCCAGACTAAAGATGCCACCACTGAGAACCCTGGCTAGTATTGGAGTGACCAACGCTACCTCCAACCTGGTATAAAGAAACTGGGAGGGTGTGGTTTTTTTCAGACGGAAAATGGCATGTGTTCTTATCCAGGGACCTTGGCCTGAGACTGGGTGTCTGACATCTAAAATTCCGAAATGATCAGGTTTTCTCCCAGACTAAAGATGCCACCAGTTAGAACCCTGGCTACTTTTGAAGAGACTGTACCTTGCTCCGAAATGGTATTAAGAAACTGGGAGGGTGTGGTTTTTTTCAGAGGGAAAATTGCCCATGTTCATATCCAGGGCCCTTGCCCTGAGACTGGTCGTCTGAATCCTCAAATTCCGAAGGAATCAGGATTTCTCCCAGACTAAAACTGCCATCACTGAGAACCCTGGCTACTATTGGATTGACCAACACTACCTCAAAACTGGTATAAAGAAACTGAGAGGCTGTGGTTTTTTTCAGAGGGAAAATGGCATGTGTTCTTATCCAGGGACCTTGCCCTGAGACTGGGCGTCTGACAGCTAAAATTCCGAAGGGATCAGGATTTCTCCCAGATTAAAGATCCCACCACTTAAAATCCTGGCTACTATTGGAGAGACCAACACTACCTCCAAACTGGTATTAAGAAACTGGGAGGGTGTGGTTTTTTTCAGAGGGAAAAAGGCCAATGTTCTTATCCACGGACCTTGGCCTGAGACTGGGTGTCTGACATCTAAAATTCCGAAGGGATCAGGATTTCTCCCAGATTAAAGATCCCACCACTTAGAATCCTGACTACTATTGGAGAGACCAACATTACCTCCAAACTGGTATTAAGAAACTGGGAGGGTGTGGTGTTTTACAGAGGAAAAATTGCCAATGTTCATACCCAGAGCCCTTGGCCTGAGACTGGTCATCTGAAACCTCAAATTCCGAAGGAATCAGTATTTCTCCCACACTAATACTGCCACCACTGAGAACCCTGGCTGTTCATGGAGTTCCAAAAGCCTCCTCTAAATGGATATTACAAAAGTGGAGATCTTCATTTCACAGAGAAATAGGCCCCTCGTTGCATGCAGGGGCATGGTCCTGAGACTGGGCTTTGGCGTACTAAAATTCCAAACCTAATGTTTTCTCGCAGACAAAAGATGCCAGTAGTTAGAAGCCCAGATACTTTTGGAGAGACCAACACTACCTCCGAACTGGAATTAGAGAAACTGGGAGGGTGTGGTTTTTTTCAGAGGGAAATTGGCCAATACTCATATCCAGGGCCCTTGGCCTGAGACTGGGCGTCTGACAGCTCAAATTCTGAAGGGATCAGGATTTCTCCCAGACTAAAGATGCCACCCGTTAGAACCTTAGCTCCTGTTGCAGATAAAATGTGTTCCTCCAAACTGGTATTAAGAAACTGGGAGGGTGTGATTTTTTCCAGCGGGAAATTGGCCAATGATCGTATCCAGGGTAATTGGCCTGAGACTGGGCGTCTGGCAGCTAAAATTCGGAATGGATCAGGATTTCTCCCAGACTAAAGATGCCACCCATGAGAACCCTGGCTACTATTGGAGTGACCAACACTACCTCCAAACTGGAATTAAGAAACTGGGAGGGTGTGGTTTTTTTCAGAGCGAAAATGGCCAATGTTCTTATCCAGGGACCTTGGCCTGAGACTGTGTGTCTGACAGCTCAAATTCCGAAGGGATCAGGATTTCTCCTAGACTAAAGATGCCACCAGTTAGAACCCTGGCTACTTTTGAAGAAACAGTATGTTCCTCCTAAATGGTATTAAGAAACTGGGAGGGTGTGGTTTTTTTCAGAGGGAAAATTGCCAATGTTCATATCCAGGGCTCTTGGCCTGAGACTGGTCGTCTGAAACCTCAAATTCCGAAGGAATCAGGATTTCTCCCAGACTAAAACTGCCACCGCTGAGAACCCTGGCTGGTCATGTAGTGTCAAAATTCTCCTCTAAATAAATACTACAAAAGGGGTGAAGTGATCTTTATTTCACAGAGAAATAGGCCCTTCGTTGCATGCAGGGGCATGGTCCTGAGACTGGGCTTCGGTCTGCTAAAATTAAAAACCAATGTTTTCTAGCAGACAAAAGATGCCAGCAGTTAGAAGCCTGGTTACTTTTGGAGAGACGAAGACTACCTCAAAAGTGGTATTAAGAAACTGGGAGGGTGTGGCTTTTTTCAGCGGGAAAATGGCCCATGTTCGTATCCAGGGCAATTGGCCTGGGACTGGGTGTCTGACAGTTAAAATTCCAAAAGGATCAGGATTTCTCCCAGACTAAAGACGCCACCACTTAGACCTTAGCTCCTATTGCAGATAAAATGTCTTCCTCCAAAGTGGTATTAAGAAACTGGGAGGGTATGGTTTTCTTCAGAGCGAAAATGGCCTATGTTCGTGTCCAAGGCAATGGGCCTGGGACTGGTCGTCTGAAATCTAAAATTCCGAAGGGATCTGGATATCTACCAGGCTGAAGATGGGGGAACCCTGAGAAACCTGGCTACTTTGGAGCGACCAACACTACCTCCAAACTGGAATTAAGAAACTGGGAGGGTGTGGTTTTTTTCAGAGGGAAAATGGCCCATGTTCGTATCCAGGGCAATTGGCCTTAAACTGGGTGTCTGACAGTTAAAATTCCGAAAGGATCAGGATTTCTCCCAGACTAAAGATGCCACCCCTTAAACCTTAGCTCCTGTTGCAGATAAAATGTCTTCCTCCAAATTGGTATTAAGAAACTGGGAGGGTGTGGTTTTTTCCAGCGGGAAATTGGCCAATGATCGTATCCAGGGTAATTGGCCTGAGACTGGGTGTCCGACAGCTAAAATTCGGAAGGCATCAGGATTTCTCCCAGACTAAAGATGCCACCACTTAGAATACTGGCTACTTTTGGAGATACAATGACTTCCTAAAAACTGCTTTTAAGAAACTGGGGGGGTGTGTTTTTTTTCCGAGGGAAAATGGCCAGTGTTCATATCCAGGATAATTGGCCTTGGGACTGGGAGTATGACAGCTGAAATTACGAAGGGATCAGGATTTCTCCCAGATTAAAGATCCCACCACTTAGAATCCTGGCTGCTATTGGAGAGACCAACACTACCTCCAAACTGGTATTAAGAAACTGGGAGGGCGTGGTTTTTTTCAGAGGGAAAATGGCATGTGTTCTTATCCAGGGACCTTGGCCTGAGACTGGGCGTCTGACAGCTCAAATTCTGAAGGGATCAGGATTTCTCCTAGACTAAAGATGCCACCAGTTAGAACCCTAGCTACTTTTGAAGAGACTGTATCTTGCTCTTAAATGGTATTAAGAAACTGGGAGGCTGTGGTCCTACACAGAGGGAAAATTGCGAATGTTCATATCCAGAGCCCTTGGCCTGAGACTGGTCGTCTGAAACCTCAAATTCTGAAGGAATCAGGATTTCTCCCAGACTAATACTGCCACCACAGAGAACCCTGGCTGTTCATGGAGTGCCAAAAGCCTCCTCTAAATGGATATTACAAAAGTGGTGAAGTGATCTTTATTTCACAGAGAAATAGGCCCTTCGTTGCATGCACGGGCATGGTCCTGAGACTGGGCTTTGGCGTCCTAAAATTACAAACGTAATGTTTTCTCGCAGACAAAAGATGCCAGCAGTTAGAAGCCCAGATACTTTTGGAGAGACCAACACTACCTCCAAAGTGGTATTAAGAAACTGGGAGGGTGTGGTTTTTTTCAGAGGGAAATTAGCCAATGTTCATATCCAGGGCCCTTGGCCGGAGACTGGGCGTCTGAAAGCTCAAATTCTGAAGGGATCAGGATTTCTCCCAGACTAAAAATGTCACCCCTTAGAACCTTAGCTCCTGTTGCAGATAAAATGTCTTCCTCCAAACTGGTATTAAGAAACTGGGAGGGTGTGCGTTTTTTCCAGCGGGAAATTGGCCAATGATCGTATCCAGGGTAATTGGCCTGAGAATGGGCGTCTGACAGCTAAAATTCGGAATGGATCAGGATTTCTCCCAGTCTAAGGATGCCACCACTGAGGACCTTGGCTACTATTGGAGTGACCAACACTACCTCCAAAATGGTATAAAGAAACTGGGAGGGTGTGGTTTTTTTCCGAGGGAAAATGGCCAGTGTTCATATCCAGGATAATTGGCCTGAGACTGGGCGTCTGACAGCTAAAATTCTGAAGGGATAAGGATTTCTCCCAGATTAAAGATCCCACCACTTAGAATCCTGGCTGCTATTGGAGAGACCAACACTACCTCCAAACTGGTATTAAGAAACTGGGAGGGTGTGGTGTTTTTCAGAGGGAAAATGGCCAATGTTCTTATCCAGGGACCTTGGCCAGAGCCTGGGCGTCTGACAGCTCAAATTCGGAATGGATCAGGATTTCTCTTAGAGTAAAGATGCCACCAGTTAGAACCCTGGGTACTTTTGAAGAGACAGTATCTTCCTCCTAAATAGTATTAAGAAACTGGGAGGGTGTGGTTTTTTTCAGAGGGAAAATTGCCAATGTTCATATCCAGGGCCCTTGGCCTGAGACTGGGCGTCTGACAGCTCAAATTCGGAAGGGATCAGGATTTCTCCTAGACTAAAGATGCCACCAGTTAGAACCCTGGCTACTTTTGAAGAGACTGTATCTTCCTCCTAAATGGTATTAAGAAACTGGGAGGGTGTTGTTTTTTTCAGAGGGAAAATTGCCAGTGTTCATATCCAGGGCCCTTGGCCTGAGACTTGTCGTCTAAAAACTCAAATTCCGAAGGGATCAGGATTTCTCCCAGACTAAAGATGCCACCCATTAGAACCTTAGCTCCTGTTGCAGATAAAATGTCTTCCTCCAAACTGGTATTAAGATACTGGGAGGGTGTGGATTTTTTCAGGGGGAAATTGGCCAATGATCGTATCCAGGGTAATTGGCCTGAGACTGGGCGTCTGACAGCTAAAATTCGGAATGGATCAGGATTTCTCCCAGACTAAAGATGCCACCACTGAGAACCCTGGCTACTATTGGAGAGACCAACACTACCTCTAACATGGTATAAAGAAACTGGGAGGGTGTGGTTTTTTTCAGAGGGAAAATGGCATGTGTTCTTATCCAAGGACCTTGGCCTGAGACTGGGTGTCTGACATCTAAAATTCCGAAGGGATCAGGATTTCTCCCAGACTAAAGATGCCACCAGTTAGAACCCTGGCTACTTTTGAAGAGACTGTATCTTCCTCCTAAATGGTATTAAGAAACTGGGAGGGTGCGGTTTTTTTCAGAGGGAAAATTGCCCATGTTCATATCCAGGGCCCTTGGCCTGAGACTGGTCGTCTGAAACCTCAAATTCCGAAGGGATCAGGATTTCTCCCAGACTAATACTGCCACCACTGAGAACCCTGGCTGTTCATGGAGTGCCAAAAGCCTCCTCTAAATGGATATTACAAAAGTGGTGAAGTGATCTTTATTTCACAGAGAAATAGGCCCCTCGTTGCATGCAGGGGCATGGTCCTGAGACTGTGCTTTGGCGTGCGAAAATTCCAGACCTAATGTTTTCTCGCAGACTAAAAATGCCAGCAGTTAGAAGCCTGGTTACTTCTGGAGAGACCAACACTACCTCCAAACTGGAATTAAGAAACTGGGAGGGTGTGGTTTTTTTCAGCAGGATATTGGCCAATGTTCATTTCCAGGGACCTTGGCCTGAGACTGTGCGTCTGACAGCTCAAATTCCGAAGGGATCAGGATTTCTCCTAGACTAAAGATGCCACCAGTTAGAACCCTGGCTACTTTTGAAGAAACTGTATGTTCCTCCTAAATGGTATTAAGAAACTGGGAGGGTGTGGTTTTTTTCAGAGGGAAAATTGCCCATGTTCATATCCAGGGCCCTTGGCCTGAGACTGGTCGTCTGAAACCTCAAATTCCGAAGGAATCAGGATTTCTCCCTGACTAAAACTGCCACCACTGAGAACCCTGGCTCTTCATGGAGTGCCAAAATTCTCCTCTAAATGGATACTACAAAAGGGGTGAAGTGATCTTTATTTCACAGAGAAATAGGCCCTTCTTTGCATGCAGGGGCATGGTCCTGAGACTGGGCTTCGGCCAGCTAAAATTAAAAACCTAGTGTTTTCTAGCAGACAAAAGATGCCAGCAGTTAGAAGCCCAGATACTTTTGGAGAGACAAAGACTACCTCCAAAGTGGTATTAAGAAACTGGGAGGGTGTAGTTTTTTTCAGAGGGAAAATGGCCCATGTTCGTATCCAGGGTAATTGGCCTGAGACTGGGTGTCTGACAGTAAAAATTCCGAAAGGATCAGGATTTCTCCCAGACTAAAGACGCCACCACTTAGAACCTTAGCTCCTATTGCAGATAAAATGTCTTCCTCCAACGTGGTATTAAGAAACTGGGAGGGCGTGCGTTTTCTTCAGAGCGAAAATGGCCTATGTTCGTGTGCAAGGCAATGGGCCTGGAACTGGTCGTCTGAAATCTAAAATTCCGAAGGGATCAGGATATCTACCAGGCTGAAGATGGGAGAACCCTGAGAAACCTGGCTACTTTGGAGTGACCAACACTACCTCCAAACTGGTATAAAGAAACTGGGAGGGTATGGTTTTTTTTCAGCGGGAAAATGGCATGTGTTCGTATCCAGGATAATTGGCCTGAGTCTGGCGTCTGACAGCTCAAATTCCGAAGGGATCAGGATTTCTCCTAGACTAAAGATGCCACCAGTTAGAACCCTGGCTACTTTTGAAGAGACTGTATCTTCCTCCTAAATGGTATTAAGAAACTGGGAGGTTGTGGTTTTACACAGAGGGAAAATTGCCAATGTTCATATCCAGGGCCCTTGGCCTCAGACTGGTCGTCTGAAACCTCAAATTCGGAAGGAATCAGGATTTCTCCCAGACTAATACTGCCACCACAGAGAACCCTGGCTGTTCATGGAGTGCCAAAAGCCTCCTCTAAATGGATATTACAAAAGTGGTGAAGTGATCTTTATCTCACAGAGAAATAGGCCCTTCGTTGCATGCAGGGGCATGGTCCTGAGACTGGGCTTTGGCGTGCTAAAATTCCAAACCTAATGTTTTCTCGCAGACTAAAAATGCCAGCAGTTAGAAGCCTGGTTACTTTTGGAGAGACCAACACTACCGCCAAACTGGTATTAAGAAACTGGGAGGGTGTGGTTTTTTTCAGAGGGAAAATGGCCCATGTTCATATCCAGGGCAATTGGCCTGAGACTGGGTGTCTGACAGTTAAAATTCCGAAAGGATCAGGATTTCTCCCAGACTAAAGATGCCACCCTTTAAACCTTAGCTCCTGTTGCAGGTAAAATGTCTTCATCCAAACTGGTATTAAGAAACTGGGAGGGTGTGGTTTTTTCAGAGGGAAATTGGCCAATGATTGTATCCAGGGTAATTGGCCTGAGACTGGGCATCTGACAGCTAAAATTCGGAATGGATCAGGATTTCTCCCAGACTAAAGATGCCACCACTGAGAACCCTGGCTAGTATTGGAGTGACCAACACTACCTCCAACCTGGTATAAAGAAACTGGGAGGGTGTGGTTTTTTTCAGAGGGAAAATGGCATGTGCTCTTATCCAGGGACCTTGGCCTGAGACTGGGTGTCTGACATCTAAAATTCCGAAATGATCAGGTTTCCTCCCAGACTAAAGATGCCACAAGTTAGAACCCTGGCTACTTTTGAAGAGACTGTATCTTCCTCCTAAATGGTATTAAGAAACTGGGAGGGTGTGTTTTCAGAGGGAAAATTGCCCATGTTCATATCCAGGGCCCTTGGCCTGAGACTGGTCATCTGAAACCTCAAATTCCGAAGGAATCAGGATTTCTCCCAGACTAATACTGCCACCACAGAGAACCCTGGCTGTTCATGGAGTGCCAAAAGCCTCCTCTAAATGGATATTACAAAAGTGGTGAAGTGATCTTTATCTCACAGAGAAATAGGCCCTTCGTTGCATGCAGGGGCATGGTCCTGAGACTGGGCTTTGGCGTGCTAAAATTCCAGACCTAATGTTTTCTCTCAGACTAAAAATGCCAGCAGTTAGAAGCCTGGTTACTTTTGGAGAGACCAACACTACCGCCAAACTGGTATTAAGAAACTGGGAGGGTGTGGTTTTTTTCAGAGGGAAAATGGCCCATGTTCATATCCAGGGCAATTGGCCTGAGACTGGGTGTCTGACAGTTAAAATTCCGAAAGGATCAGGATTTCTCCCTGACTAAAGATGCCATCCCTTAGAACCTTAGTTCCTCTTGCAGATAAAATGGCTTCCTCCAAACTGGTATTAAGAAACTGGGAGGGTGTGGTTTTTTCCAGCGGGAAATTGGCCAATGATCGTATCCAGGGTAATTGGACTGAGACTGGGTGTCTGGCAGCTAAAATTCCGAAGGGATCAGTATTTCTCCCAGACTAAAGATGCCACCCATGAGAACCCTGGCTACTATTGGAGTGACCAACACTACCTCCAAACTGGAATTAATAAACTGGGAGGGTGTGTTTTTGTTCCGAGGGAAAATTTCCAGTGTTCATATCCAGGATAATTGGCCTGAGACTGGGCGTCTGACAGCTCAAATTCCGAATGGATCAGGATTTCTCCTAGACTAAAGATGCCACCAATTAGAACCCTGATTAATTTTAAAGAGACTGTATCTTCCTCCTATATGGTATTAAGAAACTGGGAGGATGTGGTTTTACACAGGGGGAAAATTGCCAATGTTCATATCCAGGGCCCTTGGCATGAGACTGGGTGTCTGGCACCTAAAATTCGGAATGGATCAGGATTTCTCCTAGACTAAAGATGCCACCCATGAGAACCCTGGCTACTATTGGAGTGACCAAACTACCTCCAAACTGGTATAAAGAAACTGGGAGGCTCTGGTTTTTTTTTCAGAGGGAAAATGGCATGTGTTCTTATCCAGGGACCTTGCCCTGAGACTGGGCGTCTGACAGCTAAAATTCAAGGGATCAGGATTTCTCCCAGATTAAAGATCCCACCACTTAGAATCCTGGCTACTATTGGAGAGACCAACACTACCTCCGAACTGGTATTAAGAAACTGGGAGGGTGTGGTTTTTTTCAGAGGGAAAATGGCCAATGTTCTTATCCACGGACCTTTGCCTGAGACTGGGCGTCTGACAGCTGAAATTCTGAAGAGATCAGGATTTCTCCTAGACTAAAGATGCCACCACTTAGAATCCTCGCTACATTTGGAGATAGAATGTCTTCCTAAAAACTGTTTTTAAGAGACTGGGAGGGTGTGTTTTTTTTCAGAGGGAAAATGGCCAGTGTTCATATCTACGGCAATTGGGCTGAGACTGGGTGTCTGACAGTTAAAATTCCGAAAGGATCAGGATTTCTCCCTGACTAAAGATGCCATCCCTTAGAACCTTAGTTCCTCTTGCAGATAAAATGGCTTCCTCCAAACTGGTATTAAGAAACTGGGAGGGTGTGGTTTTTTCCAGCGGGAAATTGGCCAATGATCGTATCCAGGGTAATTGGACTGAGACTGGGCGTCTGACAGCTAAAATTCGGAATGGATCAGGATTTCTCCCAGACTAAAGATGCCACCACTGAGAACCCTGGCTACTATTGGAGTGACTAACACTACCTCCAAACATGTATAAAGAAACTGGGAAGGGTGTGGTTTTTTCCGAGGGAAAATGGCATGTGTTCTTATCCAGGGACCTTGGCCTGAGACTGGGTGTCTGACATCTAAAATTCCGAAATGATCAGGATTTCTCCCAGACTAAAGATGCCACCCCTTAGAATACTGCCTACTTTTGGAGATAAAATGACTTCCTAAAAACTTCTTTTAAGAAACTGGGAGGGTGTGTTTTTTTTTCCGAGGGAAAACGGCCAGTGTTCATATCCAGGATAATTGGCCTGAGACTGGGAGTCTGACAGCTCAAATTCCGAAGGGATCAGGATTTCTCCCAGATTAAAGATCCCACCACTTATAATACTGGCTACTAATGGAGAGACCAACATTACCTCCAAACTGGTATTAAGAAACTGGGAGGGTGTGGTGTTTTTAAGAGGAAAAATTGCCATTGTTCATACTCAGAGCCCTTGGCCTGAGACTGGTCGTCTGAAACTCAAATTCCGAAGGAATCAGTATTTCTCCCACACTAATACTGCCACCACTGAGAACCCTGGCTGTTCATGGAGTTCCAAAAGCCTCCTCTAAATGGATATTACAAAAGTGGTGATCTTCATTTCACAGAGAAATAGGCCCCTCGTTGCATGCAGGGGCATGGTCCTGAGACTGGGCTTTGGCGTACTAAAATTCCAAACCAAATGTTTTCTCGGAGACAAAAGATGCCAGTAATTAGAAGCCCAGATACTTTTGGAGAGACCAACACTACCTCCAAACTGGAATTAGAGAAACTGGGAGGGTGTGGTTTTTTTCAGAGGGAAATTGGCCAATGCTCATATCCAGGGGCCTTGGCCTGAGACTGGGCGTCTGACAGCTCAAATTCTGAAGGGATCAGGATTTCTCCCAGACTAAAGATGCCACCCGTTAGAACCTTAGCTCCTGTTGCAGATAAAATGTGTTCCTCCAAACTGGTATTAAGAAACTGGGAGGGTGTGGTTTTTTCCAGCGGGAAATTGGCCAATGATCGTATCCAGGGTAATTGGCCTGAGACTGGGCGTCTGGCAGCTAAAATTCCGAAGGGATCAGGATTTCTCCCAGACTAAAGATGCCACCAGTTAGAACCCTGGCTACTTTTGAAGAGACTGTATCTTCCTCCTAAATGGTATTAAGAAACTGGGAGGGTGTGGTTTTTTCAGAGGGAAAATTGCCCATGTTCATATCCAGGGCCCTTGGCCTGAGACTGGTCGTCTGAAACCTCAAATTCTGAAGGAATCAGGATTTCTCCCAGACTAATACTGCCACCACAGAGAACCCTGGCTGTTCATGGAGTGCCAAAAGCCTCCTCTAAATGGATATTACAAAAGTGGTGAAGTGACCTTTATTTCACAGAGAAATAGGCCCCTCGTTGCATGCAGGAGCATGGTTCTGAGACTGTCCTTTGGCGTGCGAAAGTTCCAGACCTAATGTTTTCTCGCAGACTAAAAATGCCAGCAGTTAGAATCCTGGTTACTTCTGGAGAGACCAACACTACCTCCAAACTGGAATTAAGAAACTGGGAGGGTGTGGTTTTTTTCAGCAGGATATTGGCCAATGTTCATTTCCAGGGACCTTGGCCTGAGACTGGGCGTCTGACAGCTCAAATTCCGAAGGGATCAGGATTTCTCCTAGACTAAAGATGCCACCAGTTAGAACCCTGGCTACTTTTGAAGAAACTGTATGTTCCTCCTAAATTGTATTAAGAAACTGGGAGGGTGTGGTTTTTTTCAGAGGGAAAATTGCCCATGTTCATATCCAGGGCCCTTGGCCTGAGACTGGTCGTCTGAAACCTCAAATTCCGAAGGAATCAGGATTTCTCCCTGACTAAAACTGCCACCACTGAGAACCCTGGCTCTTCATGGAGTGCCAAAATTCTCCTCTAAATGGATACTACAAAAGGGGTGAAGTGATCTTTATTTCACAGAGAAATAGGCCCTTCTTTGCATGCAGGGGCATGGTCCTGAGACTGGGCTTCGGCCATCAAAAATTAAAAACCTAGAGTTTTCTAGCAGACAAAAGATGCCAGCGGTTAGAAGCCCAGATACTTTTGCAGAGACGAAGACTACCTCCAAAGTGGTATTAAGAAACTGGGACGGTGTGGTTTTTTTCAGCGGGAAAATGGCCCATGTTCGTATCCAGGGCAATTGGCCTGAGACTGGGTGTCTGACAGTTAAAATTCCGAAAGGATCAGGATTTCTCCCAGACTAAAGACGCCACCACTTAGAACCTTAGCTCCTATTGCAGATAAAATGTCTTCCTCCAAAGTGGTATTAAGAAACTGGGAGGGCGTGCGTTTTTTTCAGAGCGAAAATGGCCTATGTTCGTGTCCAAGGCAATGGGCCTGGGACTGGTCGTCTGAAATCTAAAATTCCGAAGGGATCAGGATATCTACCAGGCTGAAGATGGGAGAACCATGAGAACCCTGGCTACTTTGGAGTGACCAACACTACCTCCAAACATGTATAAAGAAACTGGGAGGGTGTGGTTTTTTTCCGAGGGAAAATGGCCAGTGTTCATATCCAGGATGATTGGCCTGAGACTGGGCGTCTGACAGCTCAAATTCCGAAGGGATCAGGATTTCTCCCAGATTAAAGATCCCACCACTTAGAATCCTGGCTACTATTGGAGAGACCAACATTACCTCCAAACTGGTATTAAGAAACTGGGAGGGTGTGGTGTTTTTCAGAGGAAAAACTGCCAATGTTCATACCCAGAGCCCTTGGCCTGAGACTGGTCGTCTGAAACTCAAATTCCGAAGGAATCAGTATTTCTCCCACACTAATACTGCCACCACTGAGAACCCTGGCTGTTCATGGAGTTCCAAAAGCCTCCTCTAAATGGATATTACAAAAGTGGTGATCTTCATTTCACAGAGAAATAGGCCCCTCGTTGCATGCAGGGGCATGGTCCTGAGACTGGGCTTTGGCGTACTAAAATTCCAAACCTAATGTTTTCTCGCAGACAAAAGATGCCAGTAGTTTGAAGCCCAGATACTTTTGGAGAGACCAACACTACCTCCAAACTGGAATTAGAGAAACTGGGAGGGTGTGGTTTTTTTCAGAGGGAAATTGGCCAATGCTCATATCCAGGGCCCTTGACCTGAGACTGGGCGTCTGACAGCTCAAATTCTGAAGGGATCAGGATTTCTCCCAGACTAAAGATGCCACCCGTTAGAACCTTAGCTCCTGTTGCAGATAAAGTGTGTTCCTCCAAACTGGTATTAAGAAACTGGGAGGGTGTGGTTTTTTCCAGCGGGAAATTGGCCAATGATCGTATCCAGGGTAATTGGACTGAGACTGGGTGTCTGGCAGCTAAAATTCCGAAGGGATCAGTATTTCTCCCAGACTAAAGATGCCACCCATGAGAACCCTGGCTACTATTGGAGTGACCAACACTACCTCCAAACTGGAATTAATAAACTGGGAGGGTGTGTTTTTGTTCCGAGGGAAAATTTCCAGTGTTCATATCCAGGATAATTGGCCTGAGACTGGGCGTCTGACAGCTCAAATTCCGAATGGATCAGGATTTCTCCTAGACTAAAGATGCCACCAATTAGAACCCCGATTAATTTTGAAGAGACTGTATCTTCCTCCTATATGGTATTAAGAAACTGGGAGGATGTGGTTTTACACAGGGGGAAAATTGCCAATGTTCATATCCAGGGCCCTTGGCCTGAGACTGGGTGTCTGGCACCTAAAATTCGGAATGGATCAGGATTTCTCCTAGACTAAAGATGCCACCCATGAGAACCCTGGCTACTATTGGAGTGACCAAAACTACCTCCAAACTGGTATAAAGAAACTGGGAGGCTCTGGTTTTTTTCAGAGGGAAAATGGCATGTGTTCTTATCCAGGGACCTTGCCCTGAGACTGGGCGTCTGACAGCTAAAATTCCGAAGGGATCAGGATTTCTCCCAGATTAAAGATCCCACCACTTAGAATCCTGGCTACTATTGGAGAGACCAACACTACCTCCGAACTGGTATTAAGAAACTGGGAGGGTGTGGTTTTTTTCAGAGGGAAAATGGCCAATGTTCTTATCCACGGACCTTGGCCTGAGACTGGGCGTCTGACAGCTGAAATTCTGAAGAGATCAGGATTTTTCCTAGACTAAAGATGCCACCACTTAGAATCCTCGCTACATTTGGAGATAGAATGTCTTCCTAAAAACTGTTTTTAAGAGACTGGGAGGGTGTGTTTTTTTTCAGAGGAAAAATGGCCAGTGTTCATATCTACGGCAATTGGGCTGAGACTGGGTGTCTGACAGTTAAAATTCCGAAAGGATCAGGATTTCTCCCTGACTAAAGATGCCATCCCTTAGAACCTTAGTTCCTCTTGCAGATAAAATGGCTTCCTCCAAACTGGTATTAAGAAACTGGGAGGGTGTGTTTTTTTCCAGCGGGAAATTGGCCAATGATCGTATCCAGGGTAATTGGCCTGAGACTGGGTGTCTGACAGCTAAAATTCGGAACGGATCAGGATTTCTCCCAGACTAAAGATGCCACCGCTGAGAACCCTGGCTAGTATTGGAGAGGGCAACACTACCTCCAAACTGGTATTAAGAAACTGGGAGGGTGTGGTTTTTTTCAGAGGGAAAATGGCCAATGTTCTTATCCAGGGACCTTGGCCAGAGCCTGGGCGTCTGACAGGTAAAATTCCGAAGGGATCAGGATTTCTCCTAGACTAATACTGCCACCACAGAGAACCCTGGCTGTTCATGGAGTGCCAAAAGCCTCCTCTAAATGGATATTACAAAAGTGGTGAAGTGACCTTTATTTCACAGAGAAATAGGCCCCTCGTTGCATGCAGGGGCATGGTTCTGAGAGTGTCCTTTGGCGTGCGAAAGTTCCAGACCTAATGTTTTCTCGCAGACTAAAAATGCCAGCAGTTAGAATCCTGGTTACTTCTGGAGAGACCAACACTACCTCCAAACTGGAATTAAGAAACTGGGAGGGTGTGGTTTTTTTCAGCAGGATATTGGCCAATGTTCATTTCCAGGGACCTTGGCCTGAGACTGTGTGTCTGACAGCTCAAATTCCGAAGGGATCCGGATTTCTCCTAGACTAAAGATGCCACCAGTTAGAACCCTGGCTACTTTTGAAGAAACTGTATGTTCCTCCTAAATGGTATTAAGAAACTGGGAGGGTGTGGTTTTTTTCAGAGGGAAAATTGCCAATGTTCATATCCAGGGCCCTTGGCCTGAGACTGGTCGTCTGAAACCTCAAATTCCGAAGGAATCAGGATTTCTCCCTGACTAAAACTGCCACCACTGAGAACCCTGGCTCTTCATGGAGTGCCAAAATTCTCCTCTAAATGGATACTACAAAAGGGGTGAAGTGATCTTTATTTCACAGAGAAATAGGCCCTTCTTTGCATGCAGGGGCATGATCCTGAGAGTGGGCTTCGGCCATCTAAAATTAAAAACCTAGTGTTTTCTAGCAGACAAAAGATGCCAGCAGTTAGAAGCCCAGATACTTTTGCAGAGACGAAGACTACCTCCAAAGTGGTATTAAGAAACTGGGAGGGTGTGGTTTTTTTCAGCGGGAAAATGGCCCATGTTCGTATCCAGGGCAATTGGCCTGAGACTGGGTGTCTGACAGTTAAAATTCCGAAAGGATCAGGATTTCTCCCAGACTAAAGACGCCACCACTTACAACCTTAGCTCCTATTGCAGATAAAATGTCTTCCTCCAAAGTGGTATTAAGAAACTGGGAGGGCGTGCGTTTTCTTCAGAGCGAAAATGGCCTATGTTCGTGTCCAAGGCAATGGGCCTGGGACTGGTCGTCTGAAATCTAAAATTCCGAAGGGATCAGGATATCTACCAGGCTGAAGATGGTAGAACCCTGAGAAACCTGGCTACTTTGGAGTGACCAACACTACCTCCAAACTGGTATAAAGAAACTGGGAGGGTATGGTTTTTTTCAGAGGGAAAATGGCATGTGTTCGTATCCAGGATAATTGGCCTGAGACTGGCGTCTGACAGCTCAAATTCCGAAGGGATCAGGATTTCTCCTAGACTAAAGATGCCACCAGTTAGAACCCTGGCTACTTTTGAAGAGCCTGTATCTTCCTCCTAAAAGGTATTAAGAAATTTGGAGGGTGTGGTTTAACACAGAGGGAAAATTGCCAATGTTCATATCCAGGGCCCTTGGCCTGAGACTGGTCATCTGAAACCTCAAATTCCGAAGGAATCAGGATTTCTCCCAGACTAATACTGCCACCACAGAGAACCCTGGCTGTTCATGGAGTGCCAAAAGCCTCCTCTAAATGGATATTACAAAAGTGGTGAAGTGATCTTTATTTCACAGAGAAATAGGCCCTTCGTTGCATGCAGGGGCATGGTCCTGAGACTGGGCTTTGGCGTGCTAAAATTCCAAACCTAATGTTTTCTCGCAGACTAAAAATGCCAGCAGTTAGAAGCCTGGTTACTTTTGGAGAGACCAACACTACCTCCAAAGTGGTATTAAGAAACTGGGAGGGTGTGGTTTTTTTCAGAGGGAAAATGTCCCATGTTCATATCCAGGGCAATGTCCTGAGACTGGGTGTCTGACAGTTAAAATTCCGAAAGGATCAGGATTTCTCCCAGAGTAAAGATGCCACCCCTTAGAACCTTAGCTCCTGTTGCAGATAAAATGTGTTCCTCCAAACTGGTATTAAGAAACTGGGAGGGTGTGGTTTTTTCCAGCGGGAAATTGGCCAATGATCGTATCCAGGGTAATTGGCCTGAGACTGGGTGTCCGACAGCTAAAATTCGGAATGGATCAGGATTTCTCCCAGACTAAAGATGCCACCACTTAGAATCCTGGCTACTTTTGGAGATACCATGACTTCCTAAAAACAGCTTTTAAGAAACTGGGAGGGTGTGTTTTTTTTCCGAGGGAAAATGGCCAGTGTTCATATCCAGGATAATAGGCCTTGGGACTGGGAGTATGACAGCTGAAATTACGAAGGGATCAGGATTTCTCCCAGATTAAAGATCCCACCACTTAGAATCCTGGCTGCTATTGGAGAGACCAACATCACGTCCAAACTGGTATTAAGAAACTGGGAGGGTGTGGTTTTTTTCAGAGGGAAAATGGCCAATGTTCTTATCCAGGGACCTTGGCCTGAGACGGGGCGTCTGACAGCTCAAATTCTGAAGAGATCAGGATTTCTCCTAGACTAAAGATGCCACCACTTAGAACCCTGGCTACTTTTGAAGAGACTGTATCTTCCTCCTAAATGGTATTAAGAAACTGGGAGGGTGTCGTTTTTATCAGAGGGAAGATTGCCAATGTTCATATCCAGAGCCCTTGGCCTGAGACTTGTCGTCTTAAAACTCAAATTCAGAAGGAATCAGGATTTCTCCCAGACTAATACTGCCACCACTGAGAACCCTGGCTGTTCATGGAGTGCCAAAAGCCTCCTCTAAATGGATATTACAAAAGTGGTGAATTGATCTTTATTTCCCAGAGAAATAGGCCCTTCGTTGCATGCAGGTGCAAGGTCCTGAGACTGGGCTTCGGCCTGCTAAAATTGCAAACGTAATGTTTTCTCGCAGACAAAAGATGCCACCAGTTAGAAGCCCAGATACTTTTGGAGAGACCAACACTACCTCCAAACTGGAATTAAGAAAGTGGGAGGGTGTGGTTTTTTTCAGAGGGAAATTGGCCAATGTTCATATTCAGGGCCCTTGGCCGGAGACCGGGCGTCTGACAGTTCAAATTCTGTAAGGATCAGGATTTCTCCCAGACTAAAAATGTCACCCCTTAGAACCTTAGCTCCTGTTGCAGATAAAATGTCTTCCTCCAAACTGGTATTAAGAAACTGGGTTGGTGTGGTTTTTTTCCGAGGGAAAATGGCCAGTGTTCATATCCAGGATAATTGGCCTGAGACTGGGCGTCTGACAGCTAAAATTCTGAAGGGATCAGGATTTCTCCCAGATTAAAGATCCCACCACTTAGAATCCTGGCTGCTATTGGAGAGACCAACACTACCTCCAAACTGGTATTAAGAAACTGGGAGGGTGTGTTTTTTTTCCGAGGGAAAATGGCCAATGTTCTTATCCATGGACCTTGGCCAGAGCCTGGGCGTCTGACAGGTAAAATTCCGAAGGGATCAGGATTTCTCCTAGACTAAAGATGCCACCAGTTAGAACCCTGGCTACTTTTGAAGAGACAGTATCTTCCTCCTAAATGGTATTAAGAAACTGGGAGGGTGTGGTTTTTTTCAGAGGGAAAATAGCCAGTGTTCATAGCCAGGGCCCTTGGCCTGAGACTGGGCGTCTGACAGCTCAAATTCCGAAGGAATCAGGATTTCTCCCAGACTAAAACTGCCACCACTGAGAACCCTGGCTCTTCATGGAGTGCCAATAGCCTCCTCTAAATGGATATTACAAAAGTGGTGAATTGATCTTTATCTCACAGCGAAATAGGCCCTCCGTTGAATGCAGGGGCATGGTCCGGAGACTGTGCTTTGGCGTGCGAAAATTCCAGACCTAATGTTTTCTCGCAGACTAAAAATGCCCGCAGTTAGAAGCCTGGTTACTTTTGGAGAGACCAACACTACCTCCAAACTGGAATTAAGAAACTGGGAGGGTGTGGTTTTTTTCAGAGGGAAAATGGCCCATGTTCATATCCAGGGCAATTGGCCTGAGTCTGGGTGTCTGACAGTTAAAATTCCGAAAGGATCAGGATTTCTCCCAGACTAAAGATGCCACCCCTTAAACCTTAGCTCCTGTTGCAGATAAAATGTCTTCCTCCAAATTGGTATTAAGAAACTGGGAGGGTGTGGTTTTTTCAGCGGGAAATTGGCCAATGATCGTATCCAGGGTAATTGGCCTGAGACTGGGCATCTAAAAGCTAAAATTCGGAATGGATCAGGATTTCTCCCAGACTAAAGATGCCACCACTGAGAACCCTGGCTAGTATTGGAGTGACCAACACTACCTCCGACCTGGTATAAACAAACTGGGAGGGTGTGGTTTTTTTCAGAGGGAAAATGGCATGTGTTCTTATCCAGGGACCTTGGCCTGAGACTGGGTGTCTGACATCTAAAATTCCGAAATGATCAGGTTTTCTCCCAGACTAAAGATGCCACGAGTTAGAACCCTGGCTACTTTTGAAGAGACTGTATCTTCCTCCTAAATGGTATTAAGAAACTGGGAGGGTGTGGTTTTTTCCAGCGGGAAATTGGCCAATGATCGTATCCAGAGTAATTGGCCTGAGACTGGGCGTCCGACAGCTAAAATTCGGAATGGATCAGGATTTCTCCCAGACTAAAGATGCCACCACTGAGGACCCTGGCTACTATTGGAGTGACCAACACTACCTCCAAAATGGTATAAAGAATCTGGGAGAGTGTGTTTTTTTTTCCGAGGGAAAATGGCCAGTGTTCATATCCAGGATAATTGGCCTGAGACTGGGCGTCTGACAGCTAAAATTCTGAAGGGATAAGGATTTCTCCCAGATTAAAGATCCCACCACTTAGAATCCTGGCTGCTATTGGAGAGACCAACACTACCTCCAAACATGTATTAAGAAACTGGGAGGGTGTGTTTTTTTCCGAGGGAAAATGGCCAATGTTCTTATCCAGGGACCTTGGCCAGAGCCTGGGCGTCTGACAGGTAAAATTCCGAAGGGATCAGGATTTCTCCTAGACTAAAGATGCCACAAGTTAGAACCCTGGCTACTTTTGAAGAAACAGTATCTTCCTCCTAAATGGTATTAAGAAACTGGGAGGGTGTGGTTTTTTCAGAGGGAAAATAGCCAGTGTTCATAGCCAGGGCCTTTGGCCTGAGACTG
>JAREIS010001022.1:0-38466 GCA_030060385.1 Muscicapa striata striata
CTGATCCATTCCAAATTTTAGCTGTCAGACGCCCAGTCTCACGCCAATTACCCTGGATACGATCATTGGCCATATTCCCTCTGAAAAAAACCACACCCTCCCAGTTTCTTAATACCAGTTTGGAGGAAGACATTTTATCTGCAACAGGAGCTAAGGTTCTAAGGGGTAGCATCTTTAGTCTGGGAGAAATCCTGGTCCTTTCGGAATTTTAACTGTCAGACACCCAGTCGCAGGCCAAGGTCCCTGGATAAGAACATGGGCCATTTTCCCTCTGAAAAAAACCACACCCTCCTAGTTTCTTAATACCAGTTTGGAGGTAGTGTTGGTCTCTCCAAAAGTAACCAGGCTTCAAACTGCTGGCATTTTCAGTCTGCGAGAAAACATTAGGTTTGGAATTTTAGCACGCCAAAGCCCAGTCTCAGGACCATGCCCCTGCATGCAACCAAGGGCCTATTTCTCTGTGAAATAAAGATCACTGCACCACTTTTGTAATATCCATTTAGAGGAGGCTTTTGGCACTCCATGAACAGCCAGGGTTCTCAGTGGTGGCACTATTAGTCTGGGCGAAATCCCGATTCCTTCGGAATTCGAGGGTTCAGACAACCAGTCTCAGGCCAAAGTCCCTGGAAAGGAACATTGACCAATTACCCTCTGAAAAAAACCACACCCTCCCAGTTTCTTAATTCCAGTTTGGAGGTAGTGTTTGTCTCTCCAATATTAGCCAGGATTCTAAGTGTTGGGATCTTTAATCTGGGAGAAATATTGATCCCTTCGGAATTTTAGCTGTCAGACGCCCAGTCTAAGGCCAATTATCCTGGATATGAACACTGGCCATTTTCCCTCGCAAAAAAAACACACCCTCCCAGTTTCTTAAAAGCAGTTTTTAGGAAAACATTGTATTTCCAAAAGTAGCCAGGATTCTAAGTGGTGGCATCTTTTGTCTGGGAGAAATCCTGATCATTTCGGAATTCTAGATGTCAGACACCCAGTCTCAGGCCAAGGTCCCTGGATAAGAACATTGGCCATTTTCCCTCTGAAAAAACCACACCCTCCGAGTTTCTTTATACATGTTTGGAGGTAGTGTTGGTGTCTCCAATATTAGCCAAGATTCTAAGTGGTGGGATCTTTAATCTGGGAGAAATCCTGATACCTTCGGAATTTGAGCTGTAAGACGCCCAGTCTCAGGCCAATTATCCTGGATATGAACACTGGCCATTTTCCCTCGGAAAAAAAACACACCCTCCCAGTTTCTTAAAAGCAGTTTTTAGGAAGTCATTGTATCTCCAAAAGTAGCCAGGATTCTAAGGGGTGGCATCTTTAGTCTGGGAGAAATCCTGTTCATTTCGGAATTTTAGCTGTCAGACACCCAGTCTCAGGCCAAGGTCCCTGGATAAGAACATGGGCCATTTTCCCTCTGAAAAAACACACACCCTCCCAGTTTCTTTATACCAGTTTGGAGGTAGTGTTGGTCACTCCAATAGTAGCCAGGGTTCTCAGTGGTGGCATCTTTAGTCTGCGAGAAATCCTGATGCAGTCCGAATTTTAGCTGTCAGACGCCCAGTCTCAGGCCAATTACCCTGGATACGATCATTGGCCAATTTCCCACTGAAAAAAACCACACCCTCCCAGTTTCTTAATACCACTTTGGAGGAAGACATTTTATCTGCAACATGAGCTAAGGTTTTAAGGTGTGGTATCTTTAGTCTGGGAGAAGTCCTGGTCCTTTCGGAATTTTAACTGTCAGACACCCAGTCGCAGGCCAAGGCCCCTGGATAAGAACATGGGCCATTTTCCCTCTGAAAAAAACCACACCCTCCTAGTTTCTTAATACCACTTTGGAGATAGTGTTGGTCTCTCCAAAAGTAACCAGGTTCTAACTGCTGGCATTTTTATTCTGCGAGAAAACATTAGGTTTGGAATTTTAGCCCGCCGAAGCCCAGTGTCAGGACCATGCCCCTGCATGCAACGAAGGGCCTATTTCTCTGTGAAATAAAGATCACTTCACCACTTTTTCTATATCCATTTAGAGGAGAATTTTGGCACTCCATGAACAGCCAGGGTTCTCAGTGGTGGCACTATTAGTCTGGGAGAAATCCTGATTCCTTCGGAATTTGAGGTTTCAGACGACCAGTCTCAGGCCAAGGGCCCTGGATATGAACATTGGCAATATTCCCTCTGAGAAAAAACACACCCTCCCGGTTTCTTTATACCATTTAGGAGGAAGATACAGTCTCTTCAAAAGTAGCCAGGGTTCTAACTGGTGGAATCTTTAGTCTAGGAGAAATCCTGATCCCTGCGGAATTTGAGCTGTCAGACGCCCAGTCTCAGGCCAAGGTCCCTGTAAAGGAACATTGAGCAATTTCCCTCTGAAAAAAACCACACCCTCCCAGTTTCTTAATACCAGTTCAGACTAGTGTTGGTCTCTCCAATATTAGCCAGGATTCTAAGTGGTGGGATCTTTAATCTGGGAGAAATCTTGATCCCTTCGGAATTTTAGCTGTCAGACGACCTGTCTCAGGCCAATTATCCTTGATATGAACACTGGCCATTTTCCCTCGGAAAAAAAACACACTCTCCCAGTTTCTTAAAAGCAGTTTTTAGGTAAACATTGTATCTCCAAAAGTAGCCAGGATTCTAAGTGGTGGGATCTATTGTCTGGGAGAAATCCTGATCATTTCGGAATTTTAGATGTCAGACACCCAGTCCCAGGCCAATTGCCCTTGCTACGAACATGGGCCATTTTCCCTTTGAAAAAAACCACACCCTCCCAGTTTCTTAATATCACTTTGGAGGTAGTCTTGGTGTCTCCAAAAGTATGTGGGCTTCTAACTGCTGGCATCTTTTGTCTGCGAGAAAACATTAGGTTTTTAATTTTAGAAGGCCGAAGCCCAGTCACAGGACCATGCTCCTGTATGCAACGAAGGGCCTATTTCTCTGTGAAATAAAGATCACTTCACCCTTTTTGCAATATCCATTTAGAGGAGAATTTTGGCACTCCATGAACAGCCAGGGTTCTCAGTGGTGGCAGTTTTAGACTGGGAGAAATCCTGATTCCTTCGGAATTTGAGGTTTCAGACGACCAGTCTCAGGCCAAGTGCCCTGGATATGAACATTGGCGATATTCCCTCTGAAAAAAACCACACCCTCCCAGTTTCTTAATACCAGTTTGGAGGAAGACATTTAATCTGCAATAGGAGCTAAGGTTCTAAGTGGTGGCGTCTTTAGTCTGGGAGAAATCCTGATTCTTTAGGAATTTTAACTGTCAGACACCCAGTCTCAGGCCAATTGCCCTGGATACGAACATGGGCCATTTTCCCTCTGAAAAAAACCACAGCCTCCCAGTTTCTTAATACCACTTTGGAGGAAGATACAGTCTCTTCAAAAGTAGCCAGGGTTCTAACTGGTGGCATCTTTAGTCAAGAAGAAATCCTGATCCATTCGGAATTTGAGCTGTCAGACGCCCAGTCCCAGGCCAAGGTCCCTGGATAAGAACATTGGCCATTTTCCCTCTGAAAAAAACCACACCCTCCCAATTTCTTAACACTACTTGAAGGTAGTGTTGGTCTCTCCAAAAGTAGCCAGGATTCTAAGTGGTGGGATCTTTAATCTGGGAGAAATCCGGATCCCTTCGGAATTTTAGCTGCCAGACGCCCAGTCTCAGGCCAATTATCCTGGATATGAACACTGGCCATTTTCCATCGCAAAAAAACCACACCCTCCCAGTTTCTTAAAAGCAGTTTTTAGGAAGTCATTGTATCTCCAAAAGTAGCCAGGATTCTAAGTGGTGGCATCTTTAGTCTGGGAGAAATCCTGATCCCTTCGGAATTGTAGATGTCAGACACCCAGTCTCAGGCCAAGGTCCCTGGATAAGAACATGGGCCATTTTCCCTCTGAAAAAACACACACCCTCCCAGTTTCTTTATACCAGTTTGGAGGTAGTGTTGGTCACTCCAATAGTAGCCAGGGTTCTCAGTGGTGGCATCTTTAGTCTGCGAGAAATCCTGATCCATTCCGAATTTTAGCTGTCAGACGCCCAGTCTCAGGCCAATTACCCTGGATACACTGGCCATTTTCCCTCGCAAAAAAACCACACCCTCCCAGTTTCTTAATACCAGTTTGGAGGAAGACATTTTATCTGCAACAGGAGCTAAGGTTCTAAGGGGTGGCATTTTTAGTCTGGGAGAAATCCTGGTCCTTTCGGAATTTTAACTGTCAGACACCCAGTCGCAGGCCAAGGTCCCTGGATAAGAACATGGGCCATTTTCCCTCTGAAAAAAACCACACCCTCCTAGTTTCTTAATACCAGTTTGGAGGTAGTGTTGGTCTCTCCAAAAGTAACCAGGCTTCTAAATGCTGGCATTTTTAGTCTGCGAGAAAACATTAGGTTTGGAATTTTAGCAGGCCGAAGCCCAGTCTCAGGACCATGCCCCTGCATGCAACGAAGGGCCTATTTCTCTGTGAAATAAAGATCACTTCACCCCTTTTGCAGTATCCATTTAGAGGAGAATTTTGGCACTCCATGAACAGCCAGGGTTCTCAGTGGTGGCAGTTTTAGACTGGGAGAAATCCTGATTCCTTTGGAATTTGAGGTTTCAGATGACCAGTCTCAGGCCAAGGGCCCTGGATATGAACATTGGCAATATTCCCTCTGAAAAAAACCACAGCCTCCCAGTTTCTTAATACCAGTTTGGAGGAAGATACAGTCTCTTCAAAAGTAGACAGGGTTCTAAGGGGGGGCATCTTTAGTCTGGGAGAAATCCTGATCATTTCGGAATTTTAGATGTCAGACGCCCAGTCTCAGGCCAATTATCCTGGATATGAACATAGGCCATTTTCCCTCGGAAAAAAAACACACCCTCCCAGTTTCTTTATACCACTCTGGAGGTAGTGTTGGTCACTCCAATAGTAGCCAGGGTTCTCAGTGGTGGCACCTTTAGTCTAGGAGAAATCCTGATCAATTCCGAATTTTAGGTGTCAGACACCCAGTCTCAGGCCAATTATCCCTGGATAAGAACACATGCCATTTTCCCTGTGAAAAAAACCACACACTCCCAGTTTCTTTATACATGTTTGGAGGTAGTGTTGGTCACTCCAAAGTAACCAGGGTTCTCAGTGTTCTCCCATCTTCAGCCTGGTAGATATCCTGATCCCTTCGGAATTTTAGATTTCAGACGACCAGTCCCAGGCCCGTTGCCTTGGTCACGAACATAGGCCATTTTCGCTCTGAAAAAAACCACACCCTCCCAGTTTCTTAATACCAGTTTGGAGGAAGACATTTTATCTACAACAGGAGCTAAGGTTCTAAGTGGTGGCGTCTTTAGTCTGGGAGAAATCCTGATTCTTTAGGAATTTTAACTGTCAGACACCCAGTCTCAGGCCAATTGCCCTGGATACGAACATGGGCCATTTTCCCTCTGAAAAAAACCACGCCCTCCCAGTTTCTTAACACCCACTTTTGGAGGTAGTGTTGGTCTCTCAAAAGTAACCAGGCTTCTAACTGCTGGCATTTTTAGTCTGCGAAAAACATTAGGTTTGGAATTTTAGCACGCCAAAGCCCAGTCTCAGGACCATGCCCCTGCATGCACAGAAGGGCCTATTTCTCTGTGAAATAAAGATCACTTCACCCCTTTTGCAGTATCCATTTAGAGGAGAATTTTGGCACTCCATGAACAGCCAGGGTTCTCAGTGGTGGCAGTTTTAGACTGGGAGAAATCCTGATTCCTTTCGAATTTGAGGTTTCAGACGACCAGTCTCAGGCCAAGGGCCCTGGATATGAACATTGGCAATATTCCCTCTGAAAAAACCACACCCTCCTATTTCTTTAATACCAGTTTGGAAGATGCAGTCTCTTCTAGTAGCCAGGGTTCTAACTGGTGGCATCTTTAGTCTAGGAGAAATCCTGATGCCTTCGGAATTTGAGCTGTCAGACGCCCAGTCTCAGGCCAAGGTCCCTGGATAAGAACACATGCCATCTTCCCTCTGAAAAAACGCACACCCTCCCAGTTTCTTTATACATGTTTGGAGGTAGTGTTGGTCCTCCAAAGTAGCCAGGGTTCTCATGGTTCTCCCATCATCAATCTGGTAGATATCCTGATCCTCGGAATTTTAGATTTCAGACAACCAGTCCCAGGCCCATTGCCTTGGACATGAACATAGCCATTTTCTCTGAAAAAACCACCCCTCCAGTTTTTAATACCATTGTATTTGCAATGACTAGGGTTCTAAGTGTGGCGTCTTTAGTCTGGAGAAATCTGATTCTTTGAATTTTAACAGCGACCAGTCTCAGGCCAATTGCCCTGATAGAACATGGCCATTTCCTCTGAAAAAACCACACCTCCGTTTCTTAATACCATTGAGGTAGTTGGTCTCTCCAAAAGTACCAGGGCTTCTAACTGCTGGCATCTTTGTCTGGAGAAAACATTAGGTTTTTAATTTGTGGTGGCATCTTTAGTCTAGAGAAATCCTGATCCATTCTGAATTTTAGCTGTCAGACACCCAGTCTCAGGCCAATTACCCTGGATATGATCATTGGCCAATTTCCCTCTGAGAAAAACCACACCCTCCCAGTTTCTTAATACCAGTTTAGAGGAAGACATTTTATCTGCAACAGGAGCTAAGGTTCTATGGGGTGGCATCTTTAGTCTGGGAGAAATCCTGATCCTTTCGGAATTTTAACTGTCAGACACCCAGTCGCCGGCCAAGGTCCCTGGATAAGAACATGGGCCATTTTCCCTCTGAAAAAAACCACCCTCCTAGTTTCTTAATACCAGTTTGGAGGTAGTGTTGGTCTCTCCAAAAGTAACCAGGCTTCTAACTGCTGGCATTTTTAGTCTGCGAGAAAACATTAGGTTTGGGAATTTTAGCAGGCCAAGCCCTGTCTCAAGACCATGCCCCTGCATGCAACGAAGGGCCTATTTCTCTGTGAAATAAAGATCACTTCACCACTTTTGTAATATCCATTTAGAGGAGGCTTTTGGCACTCCATGAGCAGCCAGGGTTCTCAGTGGTGGCACTATTAGTCTGGGCGAAATCCTGATTCCTTCGGAATTTGAGGTTTCAGACGACCAGTCTCAGGCCAAGGGCCCTGGATATGAACATTGGCAATTTTCCCTCTGTGTAAACTCACAGCCTCCCAGTTTCTTAATACCAGTTTGGAGGAAGATAGAGTCTCTTCAAAAGTAGCCAGGGTTCTAACTGGTGGCATCTTTAGTCTAGGAGAAATCCGGATCGCATCGGAATTTGAGCTGTCAGACGCCCAGTCTCAGGCCAAGGTCCCTGGATAAGAACATAGGCCATTTTCGCTCTGAAAAAAACCACACCCTCCCAGTTTCTTAATACCAGTTTGGAGAAAGATACAGTCTCTTCAAAAGTAGCCAGAGTTCTAAGTGGTGGCATCTTTAGTCTAGGAGAAATCCGGATCCCATCGGAATTTGAGCTGTCAGACGCCCAGTCTCAGGCCAAGGTCCCTGGATAAGAACATTGGCCATTTTCCCTCTGAAAAAAACCACACCCTCCCAGTTTCTTAATACCCGTTTGGAGGTAGTGTTGGTCTCTCCAAAAGTAACCAGTATTATAAGGGGTGGTGTCCTGGTTTTAGGACAGAGTTCTGCCAAAAACGGCAGAAGTTCCCCTTTGAAATAGAGAAATCCATGTCACCCCCTCCGAGTGTTATAATTGTTTCAAATCAAGGACTCAAGGCGGAGATAAGGAGGTAAAAGTAACAGCTCTTTACTACTCTAACTCACAGCACAAGTAGAAAACAACAGTAATTATTAAAATTACCGACGAAAAACAGAAGAAAAAGTCAGTTGTAGTCCTTTCTTAGACGCGGACACACTCGGTCTGTGTCCGTTCCTGGGGGTGTAACTGTAGCAGGGCCGGCACAGCTGCAGGCGCAGGCGGGGAGCCAGGGAGGTGGAGTGGAACAGCCGCGGCCGGGCTGGCTCAGGTGGGAGCTCTTCACTCCGATCCTGTGTCCAGATGAGCAGTGTATTCCCAGAGGTAGGAAGTATTTGGTCTTTGGTGGTCAGCAGCGCCTCCGAGGTAGCAGGGCAGATGCTGGGCAGCTGAAATGCAGCCGGGCCCCGGGTCTCCTCCTCACACCGCCGAGCAGACTGAGAAGTTCCCCTCCCCCTCTCTCTCCCCGGAAACAGCCGGGCCCCTCCAGAAGCTTCGTGCTCCCCTGAGTAGCTCCCCGCCCCCTCCCCCGCTCCCCGGAAATCCGCATCCCCCTCCGGGTAGCTCCGGTCCCACCCACCCGCCCATCCAGGGCCATCAAAAACCCTGGGCACAGCCGGCGGGTTCTGTTAGCATTACAATGGGAAAAAATTCTCCCCACTCATACATTGAAGGAACACAATCCCAACCTTCAACAGGTGGCATCTTTAGTCTGGGAGAAATCCTGATCCCTTCGGAATTTTAGCTGTAAGACGCCCAGTCTCAGGCCAATTATCCTGGATATGAACACTGGCCTTTTTCCCTCGGAAAAAACCCACACTCTCCCAGTTTCTTTATAGCAGTTTGGAGGTAGTGTTGGTCACTCCAATAGTAGCCAGGGTTCTCACTGGTGGCATCTTTAGTCTGCGAGAAATCCTTATCCATTCCGAATTTTAGCTGTCAGACAACGAGTCTCAGGCCAATTGCCCTTGCTACGAACATGGGCCATTTTCCCTCTGAAAAAACCACACCCTCCCAGTTTCTTAATACCAGTTTGGAGGTAGTGTTGGTCTCTCCAAAAGTAACCAGGCTTCTAACTGCTGGCATTTTTATTCTGCGAGAAAACATTAGGTTTTTAATTTTAGAAGGCCGAAGTCCAGTCTCAGGAACATGCCCCTGCATGCAACGAAGGGCCTATTTCTCTGTGAAATAAAGATCACGTCACCACTTTTGTAATATCCATTTAGAGGAGGCTTTTGGCACTCCATGAACAGCCAGCGTTCTCAGTGGTGGCAGATTTAGACTGGGAGAAATCCTGATTCCTTCGGAATTTGAGGTTTCAGACGACCAGTCCCAGGCCAAGGGCCCTGGATATGAACATTGGCAATATTCCCTCTGAAAAAAACCACGGATTCCCAGTTTCTTAATACCATGTAGGACGAAGATACAGTCTCTTCAAAAGTAGCCAGGGTTCTAACTGGTGGCATCTTTAGTCTAGGAGAAATCCTGACCCCTTCGGAATTTGAGCTGTCAGACGCCCAGTCTCAGGCCAATTATCCTGGATATGAACACTGGCCATTTTCCCTCGGAAAAAAAACACACACTCCCAGTTTCTTAAAAGCAGTTTTTAGGAAGTCATTGTATCTCCAAAAGTAGCCAGGATTCTAAGTGGCGGCATCTTTAGTCTGGGAGAAATCCTGTTCATTTCGGAATTTTAGATGTCAGACACCCAGTCTCAGGCCAATTATCCTGGATACAATCATTGGCCATTTTCCCTCGGAAAAAAAACACACCCTCCCAGTTTCTTTATACCAGTCTGGAGGTAGTGTTGGTCACTCCAATAGTAGCCAGGGTTCTCAGTGGTGGCACCTTTAGTCTAGGAGAAATCCTGATCAATTCCGAATTTTAGGTGTCAGACACCCAGTCTCAGGCCAATTATCCCTGGATAAGAACACATGCCATTTTCCCTGTGAAAAAAACCACACACTCCCAGTTTCTTTATACATGTTTGGAGGTAGTGTTGGTCACTCCAAAGTAGCCAGGGTTCTCAGTGTTCTCCCATCTTCAGCCTGGTAGATATCCTGATCCCTTCGGAATTTTAGATTTCAGACGACCAGTCCCAGGCCCGTTGCCTTGGCCACGAACATAGGCCATTTTCGCTCTGAAAAAAACCACACCCTCTATTTTCTTAATACCAGTTTGGAGGAAGACTTTTAATCTGCAATAGGAGCTAAGGTTCTAAGTGGTGGCGTCTTTAGTCTGGGAGAAATCCTGATTCTTTAGGAATTTTAACTGTCAGACACCCAGTCTCAGGCCAATTGCCCTGGATACGAACATGGGCCATTTTCCCTCTGAAAAAAACCACACCCTCCCAGTTTCTTAACACCACTTTGGAGGTAGTGTTGGTCTCTCCAAAAGTAACCAGGCTTCTAACTGCTGGCATCTTTTGTCTGCGAGAAAACATTAGGTTTTTAATTTTAGAAGGCCGAAGCCCAGTCTCAGGACCATGCCCCTGCATGCAAAGAAGGGCCTATTTCTCTGTGAAATAAAGATCACTTCACCACTTTTGTAATATCCATTTAGAGGAGAATTTTGGCACTCCATGAACAGCCAGGGTTCTCAGTGGTGGTAGTTTTAGACTGGGAGAAATCCTGATTCCTTTGTAATTTGACGTTTCAGACGACCAGTCTCAGGCCAAGGGCCCTGGATATGAACATTGGCCATTTTCCCTCGGAAAAAAAACACACCCTCCCTATTTCTTAATACCAGTTTGGAGGAAGATACAGTCTCTTCAAAAGTAGCCAGGGTTCTAACTGGTGGCATCTTTAGTCTAGGAGAAATCCTGATCCCTTCGGAATTTGAGCTGTCAGACGCCCAGTCTCAGGCCAAGGTCCCTGGATAAGAACACATGCCATTTTCCCTCTGAAAAAACGCACACCCTCCCAGTTTCTTTATACATGTTTGGAGGTAGTGTTGGTCACTCCAAAGTAGCCAGGGTTCTCATGGTTCTCCCATCATCAATCTGGTAGATATCCTGATCCCCTCGGAATTTTAGATTTCAGACAACCAGTCCCAGGCCCATTGCCTTGGACACGAACATAGGCCATTTTCGCTCTGAAAAAAACCACACCCTCCCAGTTTCTTAATACCAGTTTAGAGGAAGACATTGTATTTGCAATAGGAGCTAAGGTTCTAAGTGGTGGCGTCTTTAGTCTGGGAGAAATCCTGATTCTTTCGGAATTTTAACAGTCAGACACCTAGTCTCAGGCCAATTGCCCCTGCTACGAACATGGGCAATTTTCCCTCTGAAAAAAACCACACCCTCCCAGTTTCTTAATACCAGTTTGGAGGTAGTGTTGGTCTCTCCAAAAGTAACCAGGCTTCTAACTGCTGACATCTTTTGTCTGCGAGAAAACATTAGGTTTTTAATTTTAGAAGGCCGAAGCCCAGTCTCAGGACCATGCCCCTGCATGCATAGACGGGCCTATTTCTCTGTGAAATAAAGATCACTTCACCCCTTTTGTAGTATCCATTTAGAGGAGAATTTTGGCACTCCATGAACAGCCAGGGTTCTCAGTGGTGGCAGTTTTAGACTGGGAGAAATCCTGATTCCTTTGGAATTTGAGGTATCAAACGACCAGTCTCAGGCCAAGGGCCCTGGATATGAACATTGGCAATATTCCCTCTGAAAAAAGCCACACACTCCCAGTTTCTTAATACCAGTTTGGAGAAAGATACAGTCTCTTCAAAAGTAGCCAGAGTTCTAAGTGGTGGCATCTTTAGTCTAGGAGAAATCCGGATCCCATCGGAATTTGAGCTGTCACACGCCCAGTCTCAGGCCAAGGTCCCTGGATAAGAACATTGGCCATTTTCCCTCTGAAAAAAACCACACCCTCCCAGTTTCTTAATACCCGTTTGGAGGTAGTGTTGGTCTCTCCAAAAGTAACCAGTATTATAAGGGGTGGCATCTTTAGTCTGGGAGAAATCCTGATCCCTTCGGAATTTTAGCTGTCAGACGCCCAATCTCAGGCCAATTATCCTGGATATGAACACTGGCCATTTTCCCTCTGAAAAAAACCACACCCTCCCAGTTTCTTTATACCAGTTTGGAGGTAGTGTTGGACACTCCAATAGTAGCCAGGGTTCTCACTGGTGGCATCTTTAGTCTGCGAGAAATCCTGATCCATTCCGAATTTTAGCTGTCAGACAAGGAGTCTCAGGCCAATGGCCCTTGCTACGAACATGGGCCATTTTCCCTCTGAAAAAAGCCACACCCTCCCAGTTTCTTAATACCAGTTTGGAGGTAGTGTGGGTGTCTCCAAAAGTAACCAGGCTTCTAACTGCTGGCATTTTTAGTCTGCGAGAAAACATTAGGTTTGGAATTTTAGCAGGCCGAAGCCCTGTCTCAAGACCATGCCCCTGCATGCAACGAAGGGCCTATTTCTCTGTGAAATAAAGATCACTTCACCACTTTTGTAATATCCATTTAGAGGAGGCTTTTGGCACTCCATGAACAGCCAGGGTTCTCAGTGGTGGCACTATTAGTCTGGGCGAAATCCTGATTCATTCGGAATTTGAGGTTTCAGACGACCAGTCTCAGGCCAAGGGCCCTGGATATGAACATTGGCAATTTTTCTCTGTGTAAAACCACACCCTCCCAGTTTCTTAATACCATTTTCGAGGAAGATACAGTCTCTTCTAAAGTAGCCAGGGTTCTAAGTGGTGGCAACTTTAGTGTAGGAGAAATTCTGATCCCTTCGGAATTTGAGCGGTCAGACGCCCAGTCTCAGGCCAATTATCCTGGATAAGAACACTGGCCATTTTCCCTCTGAAAAAAAACAAACCCTCCCAGTTTCTTAAAAACAGTTTTTTGGAAAACGTATCTCCAGAAGTAGCCAGGATTCTAAGTGGTGGCATCTTTTGCCTGGGAGAAATCCTGATTCCTTTGGAATTTGAGGTTTCAGACGACCAGTCTCAGGCCAAGGGCCCTGGATATGAACATTGGCAATTTTCCCTCTGAAAAAAACCACACCCTCCCAGTTTCTTAATACCATTTAGGAGGAAGATACAGTCTCTTCAAAAGTAGCCAGGGCTCTAACTAGTGGCATCTTTAGTCTAGGAGAAATCCTGATCGATTCGAAATTTGAGCTGTCAGACGCCCAGTCTCAAGCCAAGGTCCCTGGAAAGGAACATTGACCAATTTCCCTCTGAAAAAAACCACACCCTCCCAGTTTCCTAATACCAGTTTGGAGGTAGTGTTGGTCTCTCCAATATTAGCCAGGATTCTAAGTGGTGGGATCTTTATTCTGGGAGAAATCTTGATCCCTTCGGAATTTTAGCTGTCAGACGCCCAGTCTCAGGCCAAATATCCTGGATATGAACACTGGCCATTTTCCCTCGGAAAAAAAACACACCCTCCCAGTTTCTTAAAAACTGTTTTTAGGAAAACATTGTATCTCCAAAAGTAGCCAGGATTCTAAGGGGTGGCATCTTTTCTCTGGGAGAAATCCTGATCATTTCAGAATTTTCGATGCCAGACACCCAGTCTCAGGCCAAGGTCCCTGGATAAGATCATTGGCCATTTTCCCTCTGAAAAAATGCACACCCTCCTAGTTTCTTTATACTTGTGTGGAGGTAGTGCTGGTCACTCCAAAGTAGCCAGGGTTCTCATGGTTCTCCCATCATCAATCTGGTAGATATCCTGATCCCTTCGGAATTTTAGATTTCAGACGACCAGTCCCAGGCCCATTGCCTTGGACATGAACATAGGCCATTTTCGCTCTGAAAAAAACCACACCCTCCCAGTTTCTTAATACCAGTTTGGAGGAAGACATTTTATCTACAGCAGGAGCTAAGGTTCTAAGTGGTGGCGTTTTTAGTCTGGGAGAAATCCTGATCCTTTCGGAATTTTAACTGTCAGACACCCAGTCTCAGGCCAATTGCCCTTGCTACGAACATGGGCCATTTTCCCTTTGAAAAAAACCACACCCTCCCAGTTTCTTAATACCACTTTGGAGGTAGTGTTAGTGTCTCCAAAAGTATGTGGGCTTCTAACTGCTGGCATCTTTTGTCTCCGAGAAAACATTAGGTTTTTAATTTTAGAAGGCCGAAGCCCAGTCTCAGGACCATGCCCCTGTATGCAACGAAGGGCCTATTTCTCTGTGAAATAAAGATCACTTCACCCTTTTTGTAATATCCATTTAGAGGAGGCTTTTGGCACTCCATGAACAGCCAGGGTTCTCAAGGTCGCAGTTTTAGACTGGGAGAAATCCTGATTCCTTCGGAATTTGAGGTTTCGGACGACCAGTCTCAGGCCAAGGGCCCTGGATATGAACATTGGCAATATTCCCTCTGAAAAAAACCACAGATTCCCAGTTTCTTAAGACCATGTAGGAGGAAGATACAGTCTCTTCAAAAGTAGCCAGGGTTCTAACTGGTGGCATCTTTAGTCTAGGAGAAATCCTGATCCCTTCGGAATTTGAGCTGTCAGACGCCCAGTCTCAGGCCAATTATCCTGGATAAGAACACATGCCATTTTCCCTCTGAAAAAACGCACACCCTCCCAGTTTCTTTATACATGTGTCGAGGTAGTGTTGGTCACTCCAAAGTAGCCAGGGTTCAAATGGTTCTCCCATCATCAATCTGGTAGATATACTGATCCCCTCGGAATTTTAGATTTCAGACAACCAGTCCCAGGCCCATTGCCTTGGACACGAACATAGGCCATTTTCGCTCTGAAAAAAACCACACCCTCCCAGTTTCTTAATACCAGTTTGGAGGAAGACATTGTATTTGCAATAGGAGCTAAGGTTCTAAGTGGTGGCGTCTTTAGTGTGGGAGAAATCCTGATTCTTTCGGAATTTTAACAGTCAGACACCTAGTCTCAGGCCAATTGCCCCTGCTACGAACATGGGCCATTTTCCCTCTGAAAAAAACCACACCCTCCCAGTTTCTTAATACCAGTTTGGAGGTAGTGTTGGTCTCTCCAAAAGTAACCAGGCTTCTAACTGCTGACATCTTTTTTCTGCGAGAAAACATTAGGTTTTTAATTTTAGAAGGCCGAAGCCCAGTCTCAGGACCATGCCCCTGCATGCATAGACGGGCCTATTTCTCTGTGAAATAAAGATCACTTCACCCCTTTTGTAGTATCCATTTAGAGGAGAATTTTGGCACTCCATGAACAGCCAGGGTTCTCAGTGGTGGCAGTTTTAGACTGGGAGAAATCCTGATTCCTTTGGAATTTGAGGTATCAAACGACCAGTCTCAGGCCAAGGGCCCTGGATATGAACATTGGCAATATTCCCTCTGAAAAAAGCCACACACTCCCAGTTTCTTAATACCAGTTTGGAGAAAGATACAGTCTCTTCAAAAGTAGCCAGAGTTCTAAGTGGTGGCATCTTTAGTCTAGGAGAAATCCGGATCCCATCGGAATTTGAGCTGTCAGACGCCCAGTCTCAGGCCAAGGTCCCTGGATAAGAACATTGGCCATTTTCCCTCTGAAAAAAACCACACCCTCCCAGTTTCTTAATACCCGTTTGGAGGTAGTGTTGGTCTCTCCAAAAGTAACCAGTATTATAAGGGGTGGCATCTTTAGTCTGGGAGAAATCCTGATCCCTTCGGAATTTTAGCTGTCAGACGCCCAATCTCAGGCCAATTATCCTGGATATGAACACTGGCCATTTTCCCTCTGAAAAAAACCACACCCTCCCAGTTTCTTTATACCAGTTTGGAGGTAGTGTTGGACACTCCAATAGTAGCCAGGGTTCTCACTGGTGGCATCTTTAGTCTGCGAGAAATCCTGATCCATTCCGAATTTTAGCTGTCAGACAAGGAGTCTCAGGCCAATGGCCCTTGCTACGAACATGGGCCATTTTCCTCTGAAAAAGCCACACCCTCCCAGTTTCTTAATACCAGTTTGGAGGTAGTGTGGGTGTCTCCAAAAGTAACCAGGCTTCTAACTGCTGGCATTTTTAGTCTGCGAGAAAACATTAGGTTTGGAATTTTAGCAGGCCGAAGCCCTGTCTCAAGACCATGCCCCTGCATGCAACGAAGGGCCTATTTCTCTGTGAAATAAAGATCACTTAACCACTTTTGTAATATCCATTTAGAGAGGCTTTTGGCACTCCATGAACAGCCAGGGTTCTCAGTGGTGGCACTATTAGTCTGGGCGAAATCCTGATTCATTCGAATTTGAGGTTTCAGACGACCAGTCTCAGGCCAAGGGCCCTGGATATGAACATTGGCAATTTTTCTCTGTGTAAAACCACACCCTCCCAGTTTCTTAATACCATTTTCGAGGAAGATACAGTCTCTTCTAAAGTAGCCAGGGTTCTAACTGGTGGCAACTTTAGTGTAGGAGAAATTCTGATCCCTTCGGAATTTGAGCGGTCAGACGCCCAGTCTCAGGCCAATTATCCTGGATAAGAACACTGGCCATTTTCCCTCTGAAAAAAACAAACCCTCCCAGTTTCTTAAAAACAGTTTTTGGAAAACGTATCTCCAGAAGTAGCCAGGATTCTAAGTGGTGGCATCTTTTGCCTGGGAGAAATCCTGATTCCTTTGGAATTTGAGGTTTCAGACGACCAGTCTCAGGCCAAGGGCCCTGGATATGAACATTGGCAATTTTCCCTCTGAAAAAAACCACACCCTCCCAGTTTCTTAATACCATTTAGGAGGAAGATACAGTCTCATCAAAAGTAGCCAGGGCTCTAACTAGTGGCATCTTTAGTCTAGGAGAAATCCTGATCGATTCGAAATTTGAGCTGTCAGACGCCCAGTCTCAAGCCAAGGTCCCTGGAAAGGAACATTGACCAATTTCCCTCTGAAAAAAACCACACCCTCCCAGTTTCCTAATACCAGTTTGGAGGTAGTGTTGGTCTCTCCAATATTAGCCAGGATTCTAAGTGGTGGGATCTTTATTCTGGGAGAAATCTTGATCCCTTCGGAATTTTAGCTGTCAGACGTCCAGTCTCAGGCCAAATATCCTGGATATGAACACTGGCCATTTTCCCTCGGAAAAAAAACACACCCTCCCAGTTTCTTAAAAACAGTTTTTAGGAAAACATTGTATCTCCAAAAGTAGCCAGGATTCTAAGGGGTGGCATCTTTTCTCTGGGAGAAATCCTGATCATTTCAGAATTTTAGATGCCAGACACCCAGTCTCAGGCCAAGGTCCCTGGATAAGATCATTGGCCATTTTCCCTCTGAAAAAATGCACACCCTCCTAGTTTCTTTATACATGTGTGGAGGTAGTGCTGGTCACTCCAAAGTAGCCAGGGTTCTCATGGTTCTCCCATCATCAATCTGGTAGATATCCTGATCCCTTCGAATTTTAGATTTCAGACGACCAGTCCCAGGCCCATTGCCTTGGACATGAACATAGGCCATTTTCGCTCTGAAAAAAACCACACCCTCCCAGTTTCTTAATACCAGTTTGGAGGAAGACATTTTATCTACAGCAGGAGCTAAGGTTCTAAGTGGTGGCGTTTTTAGTCTGGGAGAAATCCTGATCCTTTCGGAATTTTAACTGTCAGACACCCAGTCTCAGGCCAATTGCCCTTGCTACGAACATGGGCCATTTTCCTTTGAAAAAACCACACCCTCCCAGTTTCTTAATACCACTTTGGAGGTAGTGTTAGTGTCTCCAAAAGTATGTGGGCTTCTAACTGCTGGCATCTTTTGTCTCCGAGAAAACATTAGGTTTTTAATTTTAGAAGGCCGAAGCCCAGTCTCAGGACCATGCCCCTGTATGCAACGAAGGGCCTATTTCTCTGTGAAATAAAGATCACTTCACCCTTTTTGTAATATCCATTTAGAGGAGGCTTTTGGCACTCCATGAACAGCCAGGGTTCTCAAGGTCGCAGTTTTAGACTGGGAGAAATCCTGATTCCTTCGGAATTTGAGGTTTCGGACGACCAGTCTCAGGCCAAGGGCCCTGGATATGAACATTGGCAATATTCCCTCTGAAAAAAACCACAGATTCCCAGTTTCTTAAGACCATGTAGGAGGAAGATACAGTCTCTTCAAAAGTAGCCAGGGTTCTAACTGGTGGCATCTTTAGTCTAGGAGAAATCCTGATCCCTTCGGAATTTGAGCTGTCAGACGCCCAGTCTCAGGCCAATTATCCTGGATAAGAACACATGCCATTTTCCCTCTGAAAAAACGCACACCCTCCCAGTTTCTTAGTACCACTTTGGAGGTAGTGTTGGTCTCTCCAAAAATATCTGGGCTTCTAACTGCTGGCATCTTTTGTCTGCGAGAAAACATTAAGTTTTTAATTTTAGAAGGCCGAAGCCCAGTCTCAGGACCATGCCCCGGCATGCATAGAAGGGCCTATTTCTCCGTGAAATAAAGGTCACTTCACCACTTTTTTAATATCCATTTAGAGGAGAATTTTGGCACTCCATGAACAGCCAGGGTTCTCAGTGGTGGCAATTTTAGACTGGGAGAAATCCTGATTTCTTTCGGAATTTGAGGTTTCAGACGACCAGTCTCAGGCCAAGGGCCCTGGATATGAACATTGGCAATATTCCCTCTGAAAACCACACCTCCCAGTTTCTTAATACCATTTAGGAGGAAGATACAGTCTCTTCTAAAGTAGCCAGGATTCTAACTGGTGGCATCTTTAGTCTAGGAGAAATCCTGATCCCTTCGGAATTTGAGCTGTCAGACGCCCAGTCTCAGGCCAATTATCCTGGATATGAACACTGGCCATTTTCCCTCGGAAAAAAAGACACACCCTCCCAGTTTCTTAAAAGCAGTTTTTAGGAAGTCATTGTATCTCCAAAAGTAGCCAGGATTCTACGTGGTGGCATCTTTAGTCTGGGAGAAATCCTGTTCATTTCGAATTTTAGATGTCAGACACCAGTCTCAGGCCAAGGCCCCTAGATAAGAACGTGGGCCATTTTCCCTCTGAAAAAACCACACCCTCCCAGTTTCTTTATACCAGTTTGGAGGTAGTGTTGGACACTCCAATAGTAGCCAGGGTTCTCAGTGGTGGCATCTTTAGTCTGGGAGAAATCCTGATCCATTCCGAATTTTAGCTGTCAGACGCCCAGTCTCAGGCCAATTACCCTGGATATGATCATTGGCCAATTTCCTCTGAAAAACCACTCCCTCCCAGTTTCTTAATACCAGTTTGGAGGAAGACATTTTATCTACAAGGGGAGCTAAGGTTCTATGGGGTGGCATCTTTAGTCTGGGAGAAATCCTGATCCTTTCGAATTTTAACTGTCAGACACCCAGTCCCAGGCCAATTGCCCTGGATACGAACATGGGCCATTTTCCTTTGAAAAAAACCACACCCTCCCAGTTTCTTAATACCACTTTGGAGGTAGTGTTGATGTCTCCAAAAGTATGTGCTTCTAACTGCTGGAATCTTTTGTCTGCGAAAACATTAGGTTTTTAATTTTAGAAGGCCGAAGCCCAGTCTCAGGACCATGCCCCTGTATGCAACGAGGGCCTATTTCTCTGTGAAATAAATATCAGAAGACCAGTCTCAGGCCACGGGCCCTGGATATGAACATTGGCAATATTCCCTCTGAAAAAAACCACACCCTCCCAGTTTCTTAATACCATTTAGGAGGAAGATACAGTCTCTGCAAAAGTAGCCAGGGTTCTAACTGGTGGCATCTTTAGTCTAGGAGAAATCCTGATTCCTTCGGAAATTGAGGTTTCGGACGACCAGTCTCAGGCCAAGGGCCCTGGATATGAACATTGGCAATTTTCCCTCTGAAAAAAACCACACCCTCCCAGTTTCTTAGTACCACTTTGGAGGTAGTGTTGGTCTCTCCAAAAGTATATGGGCTTCTAACTGCTGGCATCTTTTGTCTGCGAGAAAACATTAAGTTTTTAATTTTAGAAGGCCGAAGCCCAGTCTCAGGACCATGCCCCGGCATGGATAGGAGGGCCTATTTCTCCGTGAAATAAAGATCACTTCACCACTTTTGTAATATCCATTTAGAGGAGAATTTTGGCACTCCATGAACAGCCAGGGTTCTCAGTGGTGGCAATTTTAGACTGGGAGAAATCCTGATTTCTTTCGGAATTTGAGGTTTCAGACGACCAGTCTCAGGCCAAGGGCCCTGGATATGAACATTGGCAATATTCCCTCTGAAAAAAACCACACCCTCCCAGTTTCTTAATACCATTTAGGAGGAAGATACAGTCTCTTCTAAAGTAGCCAGGGTTCTAACTGGTGGCATCTTTAGTCTAGGAGAAATCCTGATCCCTTCGGAATTTGAGCTGTCAGACGCCCAGTCTCAGGCCAATTATCCTGGATATGAACACTGGCCATTTTCCCTCGGAAAAAAAACACACCCTCCCAGTTTCTTAAAAGCAGTTTTTAGGAAGTCATTGTATCTCCAAAAGTAGCCAGGATTCTAAGTGGTGGCATCTTTAGTCTGGGAGAAATCCTGATCATTTCGGATATGTACATGTCAGACACCCAGTCTCAGGCCAAGGTCCCTGGATAAAAACATGGGCCATTTTCCCTCTGAAAAAAACCACACCCTCCCAGTTTCTTTATACCAGTTTGGAGGTAGTGTTGGTCACTCCAATAGTAGCCAGGGTTCTCAGTGGTGGCATCTTTAGTCTGGGAGAAATCCTGATCCATTCCGAATTTTAGCTGTCAGACGCCCAGTCTCAGACCAATTACCCTGGATATGATCATTGGCCAATTTCCCTCTGAAAAAAACCACTCCCTCCCAGTTTCTTAATACCAGTTTGGAGGAAGACATTTTATCTGCAACAGGAGCTAAGGTTCTAAGGGGTGGCATCTTTAGTCTGGGAGAAATCCTGATCCTTTCGGAATTTTAACTGTCAGACACCCAGTCGCGGGCCAAGGTCCCAGGATAAGAACATGGGCCATTTTCACTCTGAAAAAAACCACACCCTCCTAGTTTCTTAATACCAGTTTGGAGGTCGTGTTGGTCTCTCCAAAAGTAACCAGGCTTCTAACTGCTGGCATTTTTAGTCTGCGAGAAAACATTAGGTTTGGAATTTTAGCAGGCCGAAGACCAGTCTCAGTACCATGCCCCTGCATGCAACGAAGGGCCTATTTCTCTGTGAAGTAAAGATTACTTCACCACTTTTGTAATATCCATTTAGAGGAGGCTTTTGGCACTCCATGAACAGCCAGGGTTCTCAGTGGTGGCACTATTTGTCTGGGAGAAATCCTGATTCCTTCGGAATTTGAGGTTTCAGACGACCAGTCTCAGGCCAAGGGCCCTGGATATGAACATTGCCAATTTTCCCTCTGAAAAAAACCACACCCTCCCAGTTTCTTAATACCATTTAGGAGGAAGATACAGTCTCTTCAAAAGTAGCCAGGGTTCTAACTAGTGGAATCTTTAGTCTAGGAGAAATCCTGATCCATTCGAAATTTGAGCTGTCAGACGCCCAGTCTCAAGCCAAGGTCCCTGGAAAGGAACATTGACCAATTTCCCTCTGAAAAAAACCACACCCTCCCAGTTTCCTAATACCAGTTTGGAGGTAGTGTTGGTCTCTCCAATATTAGCCAGGATTCTAAGTGGTGGGATCTTTAATCTGGGAGAAATCTTGATCCCTTCGGAATTTTAGCTGTCAGACGCCCAGTCTCAGGCCAATTATCCTGGATATGAACACTGGCCATTTTCCCTCGGAAAAAAAACACACCCTCCCAGTTTCTTAAAAACAGTTTTTAGGAAAACATTGTATCTCCAAAAGTAGCCAGGATTCTAAGGGGTGGCATCTTTTCTCTGGGAGAAATCCTGATCATTTCAGAATTTTAGATGTCAGACACCCAGTCTCAGGCCAAGGTCCCTGGATAAGAACATGGGCCATTTTCCCTCTGAAAAAACGCACACCCTCCCAGTTTCTTTATACCTGTGTGGAGGTAGTGCTGGTCACTCCAAAGTAGCCAGGGTTCTCATGGTGCTCCCATCATCAATGTGGTAGATATCCTGATCCCTTCGGAATTTTAGATTTCAGACGACCAGTCCCAGGCCCATTGCCTTGGACATGAACATAGGCCATTTTCGCTCTGAAAAAAACCACACCCTCCCAGTTTCTTAATACCAGTTTGGAGGAAGACATTTTATCTACAGCAGGAGCTAAGGTTATAAGTGGTGGCGTCTTTAGTCTGGGAGAAATCCTGATCCTTTCGGAATTTTAACTGTCAGACACCCAGTCCCAGGCCAATTGCCCTTGCTACGAACATGGGCCATTTTCCCTTTGAAAAAAACCACACCCTCCCAGTTTCTTAATACCACTTTGGAGGTAGTGTTGGTGTCTCCAAAAGTATGTGGGCTTCTAACTGCTGGCATCTTTCGTCTGCGAGAAAACATTAGGTTTTTAATTTTAGAAGGCCGAAGCCCAGTCTCAGGACCATGCCCCTGTATGCAACGAAGGGCCTATTTCTCTGTGAAATAAAGATCACTTCACCCTTTTTGTAATATCCATTTAGAGGAGAATTTTGGCACTCCATGAACAGCCAGGGTTCTCTGTGGTCGCAGTTTTAGACTGGGAGAAATCCTGATTCCTTCGGAATTTGAGGTTTCGGACGACAAGTCTCAGGCCAAGGGCCCTGGTTATGAACACTGGCAATATTCCCTCTGAAAAAAACCACAGCCTCCCAGTTTCTTAATACCATTTAGGAGGAAGATACAGTCTCTTCAAAAGTAGCCAGGGCTCTAACTGGTGGCATCTTTAGTCTAGGAGAAATCCTAATCCCTTCGGAATTTGAGCTGTCAGACGCCCAGTCTCAGGCCAATTACCCTGGATAGGATCACTGGCCAATTTCCCTCTGAAAAAAACCACACCCTCCCAGGTTCTTAATACCAGTTTGGAGGAAGACATTTTATCTGCAACAGGAGGTAAGGTTCTAAGGAGTGGCATTTTTAGTGTGGGAGAAATCCTGATCCTTTCGGAATTTTAACTGTCAGACACCCAGTCTCAGGCCAATTGCCCTTGCTACGAACATGGGCCATTTTCCCTCTGAAAAAGCCACACCCTCCTAGTTTCTTAATACCAGTTTGGAGGTAGTGTTGGTCTCTCCAAAAGTAACCAGGCTTCTAACTGCTGGCATTTTTAGTCTGCGAGAAAACATTAGGTTTGGAATTTTAGCAGGCCGAAGACCAGTCTCAGTACCATGCCCCTGCATGCAACGAAGGGCCTATTTCTCTGTGAAGTAAAGATCACTTTACCACTTTTGTAATATCCATTTAGAGGAGGCTTTTGGCACTCCATGAACAGCCAGGGTTCTCAGTGGTGGCAATTTTAGACTGGGAGAAATCCTGATTTCTTTCGGAATTTGAGGTTTCAGACAACCAGTCTCAGGCCAAGGGCCCTGGATATGAACACTGGCAATATTCCCTCTGAAAAAAACCACACCCTCCCAATTTCTTAATACCATTTAGGAGGAAGATACAGTGTCTTCAAAAGTAGCCAGGGCTGTAACTGGTGGCATCTTTAGTCTAGGAGAAATCCTGATCCCTTTGGAATTTGAGCTGTCAGACGCCCAGTCTCAGGCCAATTATCCTGGATATGAACACTGGCCATTTTCCCTCGGAAAAAAAACACACCCTCCCAGTTTCTTAAAAGCAGTTTTTAGGAAAACATTGTATCTCCAAAAGTAGCCAGGATTCTAAGTGGTGGCATCTTTTGTCTGGGAGAAAGCCTGATCATTTCGGAATTTTAGATGTCAGACACCCAGTCTCAGGCCAAGGTCCCTGGATAAGAACACATGCCATTTTCCCTGTGAAAAAACCACACACTCCCAGTTTCTTTATACATGTTTGGAGGTAGTGTTGGTCACTCCGAAGTAGCCAGGGTTCTCATGGTTCTCCCATCATCAATCTGGTAGATATCCTGATCCCTTCGGAATTTTAGATTTCAGACGACCAGTCCCAGGCCCATTGCCTTGGACACGAACATAGGCCATTTTCGCTCTGAAAAGAACCACACCCTCCCAGTTTCTTAATACCAGTTTGGAGGAAGACATTATATCTACAACAGGAGCTAAGGTTCTAAGTGGTGGCGTCTTTAGTCTGGGAGAAATCCTGATTCTTTCGGAATTTTAACTGTCAGACACCCAGCCTCAGGCAAATTGCCCTTGCTACGAACGTGGGCCAATTTCCCTCTGAAAAAAACCACACCCTCCCAGTTTCTTAATACCAGTTTGGAGGTAGTGTTGGTCTCTCCAAAAGTAACCAGGCTTCTAACTGCTGGCATTTTTAGTCTGCGAGAAAACATTAGGTTTGGAATTTTAGCACGCCAAAGCCCAGTCTCAGGACCATGCCCCTGCATGCAACGAAGGGCCTATTTCTCTGTGAAATAAAGATCACTTCACCACTTTTGTAATATTCATTTAGAGGAGAATTTTGGCACTCCATGAACAGCCAGGGTTCTCAGCGGTGGCAGTTTTAGACTGGGAGAAATCCTGATTCTTTCGGAATTTTAACTGTCAGACACCCAGTCTCAGGCCAATTGCCCTTGCCACGAATATGGGCCGTTTTACCTCTGAAAAAAACCACACCCTCCCAGTTTCTTAATACCAGTTTGGCGGTAGTGTTGGTCTCTCCAATTTTAGCCAGGATTCTACGTGGTGAGATTTTTAATCTGGGAGAAATCCTGATCCCTTCGGAATTTTAGCTGTCAGACCCTCAGTCTCAGGCCAATTATCCTGGATAAGAACACTGACCATTTTCCCTCACAAAAAAAACACACCCTCCAATTTTCTCAAAAGCAGTTTTTAGGAAGTCATTGTATCTCCAAAAGTAGCCAGGATTCTAAGGGGTGGCATCTTTAGTCTGGGAGAAATCCTGGTCCTTTCAGAATTTTAACTGTCAGACACCCAGTCGCAGGCCAAGGTCCCTGGAAAAGAACATGGGCCATTTTCCCTCTGAAAAAAACCACACCCTCCTAGTTTCTTAATACCAGTTTGGAGGTAGTGTTGGTCTCTCCAAAAGTAACCAGGCTTCTAACTGCTGGCATTTTTAGTCTGCGAGAAAACATTAGGTTTGGAATTTTAGCAAGCCGAAGCCCAGTCTCAGGACCATGCCCCTGCATGCATAGAAGGGCCTATTTCTCTGTGAAATAAAGATCACTTCACCACTTTTGTAGTATCCATTTAGAGGATAATTTTGGCACTCCATGAACAGCCAGGGTTCTCAGTGGTGGCAGTTTTAGACTGGGAGAAATCCTGATTCCTTTGGAATTTGAGGTTTCAGACGACCAGTCTCAGGCCAATGGCCCTGGATATGAACATTGGCAATATTCCCTCTGAAAAAAACCACAGCCTCCCAGTTTCTTAATACCAGTTTGGAGGAAGATACAGTCTCTTCAAAAGTAGACAGGGTTCTAAGGGGGGGCATCTTTAGTCTGGGAGAAATCCTGATCATTTCGGAATTTTAGATGTCAGACGCCCAGTCTCAGGCCAATTATCCTGGATATGAACACTGGCCATTTTCCCTCGGAAAAAAAACACACCCTCCCAGTTTCTTTATACCAGTCTGAAGGTAGTGTTGGTCACTCCAATAGTAGCCAGGGTTCTCAGTGGTGGCACCTTTAGTCTAGGAGAAATCCTGATCAATTCCGAATTTTAGGTGTCAGACACCCAGTCTCAGGCCAATTATCCCTGGATAAGAACACATGCCATTTTCCCTGTGAAAAAAACCACACACTCCCAGTTTCTTTATACATGTTTGGAGGTAGTGTTGGTCACTCCAAAGTAGCCAGGGTTCTCAGTGTTCTCCCATCTTCAGCCTGGTAGATATCCTGATCCCTTCGGAATTTTAGATTTCAGACGACCAGTCCCAGGCCCGTTGCCTTGGTCACGAACATAGGCCATTTTCGCTCTGAAAAAAACCACACCCTCCCAGTTTCTTAATACCAGTTTGGAGGAAGACATTTTATCTGCAATAGGAGCTAAGGTTCTAAGTGGTGGCGTCTTTAGTCTGGGAGAAATCCTGATTCTTTAGGAATTTTAACTGTCAGACACCCAGTCTCAGGCCAATTGCCCTGGATACGAACATGGGCCATTTTCCCTCTGAAAAAAACCACACCCTCCCAGTTTCTTAACACCACTTTGGAGGTAGTGTTGGTCTCTCCAAAAGTAACCAGGCTTCTAACTGCTGGCATTTTTAGTCTGCGAGAAAACATTAGGTGTGGAATTTTAGCACGCCAAAGCCCAGTCTCAGGACCATGCCCCTGCATGCATAGAAGGGCCTATTTCTCTGTGAAATAAAGATCACTTCACCCCTTTTGCAGTATCCATTTAGAGGATAATTTTGGCACTCCATGAACAGCCAGGGTTCTCAGTGGTGGCAGTTTTAGACTGGGAGAAATCCTGATTCCTTCGTAATTTGACGTTTCAGACGACCAGTCTCAGGCCAAGGGCCCTGGATGTGAACATTGGCAATATTCCCTCTGAAAAAAACTACACACTCCCTATTTCTTAATACCAGTTTGGAGGAAGATACAGTCTCTTCAAAAGTAGCCAGGGTTCTAACTGGTGGCATCTTTAGTCTAGGAGAAATCCTGATCCCTTCGGAATTTGAGCTGTCAGACGCCCAGTCTCAGGCCAAGGTCCCTGGATAAGAACACATGCCATTTTCCCTCTGAAAAAACGCACACCCTCCCAGTTTCTTTATACATGTTTGGAGGTAGTGTTGGTCACTCCAAAGTAGCCAGGGTTCAAATGGTTCTCCCATCATCAATCTGGTAGATATACTGATCCCCTCGGAATTTTAGATTTCAGACAACCAGTCCCAGGCCCATTGCCTTGGACACGAACATAGGCCATTTTCGCTCTGAAAAAAACCACACCCTCCCAGTTTCTTAATACCAGTTTAGAGGAAGACATTGTATTTGCAATAGGAGCTAAGGTTCTAAGTGGTGGCGTCTTTAGTCTGGGAGAAATCCTGATTCTTTCGGAATTTTAACAGTCAGACACCTAGTCTCAGGCCAATTGCCCCTGCTACGAACATGGGCCATTTTCCCTCTGAAAAAAACCACACCCTCCCAGTTTCTTAATAACAGTTTGGAGGTAGTGTTGGTCTCTCCAAAAGTATCTGGGCTTCTAACTGCTGGCATCTTTTGTCTGCGAGAAAACATTAGGTTTTTAATTTTAGAAGGCCGAAGCCCAGTCTCAGGACCATGCCCCTGCATGCATAGACGGGCCTATTTCTCTGTGAAATAAAGATCACTTCACCCCTTTTGTAGTATCCATTTAGAGGAGAATTTTGGCACTCCATGAACAGCCAGGGTTCTCAGTGGTGGCAGTTTTAGACTGGGAGAAATCCTGATTCCTTTGGAATTTGAGGTATCAAACGACCAGTCTCAGGCCAAGGGCCCTGGATATGAACATTGGCAATATTCCCTCTGAAAAAAACCACACACTCCCAGTTTCTTAATACCAGTTTGGAGAAAGATACAGTCTCTTCAAAAGTAGCCAGAGTTCTAAGTGGTGGCATCTTTAGTCTAGGAGAAATCCTGATCCCTTCGGAATTTTAGCTGTCAGACGCCCAGTCTCAGGCCAATTATCCTGGATATGAACACTGGCCATTTTCCCTCTGAAAAAAACCACACCCTCCCAGTTTCTTTATACCAGTTTGGAGGTAGTGTTGGTCACTCCAATAGTAGCCAGGGTTCTCACTGGTGGCATCTTTAGTCTGCGAGAAATCCTGATCCATTCCGAATTTTAGCTGTCAGACAACGAGTCTCAGGCCAATGGCCCTTGCTACGAACATGGGCCATTTTCCCTCTGAAAAAAGCCACACCCTCCCAGTTTCTTAATACCAGTTTGGAGGTAGTGTGGGTGTCTCCAAAAGTAACCAGGCTTCTAACTGCTGGCATTTTTAGTCTGCGAGAAAACATTAGGTTTGGAATTTTAGCAGGCCGAAGCCCTGTCTCAAGACCATGCCCCTGCATGCAACGAAGGGCCTATTTCTCTGTGAAATAAAGATCACTTCACCACTTTTGTAATATCCATTTAGAGGAGGCTTTTGGCACTCCATGAACAGCCAGGGTTCTCAGTGGTGGCACTATTAGTCTGGGCGAAATCCTGATTCATTCGGAATTTGAGGTTTCAGACGACCAGTCTCAGGCCAAGGGCCCTGGATATGAACATTGGCAATTTTCCCTCTGAAAAAAACCACACCCTCCCAGTTTCTTAATACCATTTAGGAGGAAGATACAGTCTCTTCAAAAGTAGCCAGGGTTCTAACTAGTGGCATCTTTAGTCTAGGAGAAATCCTGATCGATTCGAAATTTGAGCTGTCAGACGCCCAGTCTCAAGCCAAGGTCCCTGGAAAGGAACATTGACCAATTTCCCTCTGAAAAAAACCACACCCTCCCAGTTTCCTAATACCAGTTTGGAGGTAGTGTTGGTCTCTCCAATATTAGCCAGGATTCTAAGTGGTGGGATCTTTAATCTGGGAGAAATCTTGATCCCTTCGGAATTTTAGCTGTCAGACGCCCAGTCTCAGGCCAATTATCCTGGATATGAACACTGGCCATTTTCCCTCGGAAAAAAAACACACCATCCCAGTTTCTTAAAAACAGTTTTTAGGAAAACATTGTATCTCCAAAAGTGGCCAGGATTCTAAGGGGTGGCATCTTTTCTCTGGGAGAAATCCTGACCATTTCAGAATTTTAGATGCCAGACACCCAGTCTCAGGCCAAGGTCCCTGGATAAGATCATTGGCCATTTTCCCTCTGAAAAAATGCACACCCTCCCAGTTTCTTTATACATGTGTGGAGGTAGTGTTCGACACTCCAAAGTAGCCAGGGTTCTCATGGTGCTCCCATCATCAATCTGGTAGATATCCTGATCCCTTCGGAATTTTAGATTTCAGACGACCAGTCCCAGGCCCATTGCCTTGGACATGAACATAGGTCATTTTCGCTCTGAAAAAAGCCACACCCTCCAAGTTTCTTAATACCAGTTTGGAGGAAGACATTTTATCTACAACAGGAGCTAAGGTTCTAAGTGGTGGCGTCTTTAGTCTGGGAGAAATCCTGATCCTTTCGGAATTTTAACTGTCAGACACCCAGTCGCAGGCCAATTGCCCTTGCTACGAACATGGGCCATTTTCCCTCTGAAAAAAGCCACACCCTCCTAGTTTCTTAATACCAGTTTGGAGGTAGTGTTGGTCTCTCCAAAAGTAACCAGGCTTCTAACTGCTGGCATTTTTAGTCTGCGAGAAAACATTAGGTTTGGAATTTTAGCAGGCCGAAGACCAGTCTCAGTACCATGCCCCTGCATGCAACGAAGGGCCTCTTTCTCTGCGAAGTAAAAATCACTTCACCACTTTTGTAATATCCATTTAGAGGAGACTTTTGGCACTCCATGAACAGCCAGGGTTCTCAGTGGCGGCAATTTTAGACTGGGAGAAATCCTGATTTCTTTCGGAATTTGAGGTTTCAGACGACCAGTCTCAGGTCAAGGGCGCTGGATATGAACATTGGCAATATTCCCTCTGTGTAAAACCACACCCTCCCAATTTCTTAATACCATTTAGGAGGAAGATACAGTGTCTTCAAAAGTAGCCAGGGCTCTAACTGGTGGCATCTTTAGTCTAGGAGAAATCCTGATCCCTTCGGAATTTGAGCTGTCAGACGCCCAGTCTCAGGCCAATTATCCTGGATATGAACACTGGCCATTTTCCCTCGGAAAAAAAACACACCATCCCAGTTTCTTAAAAACAGTTTTTAGGAAAACATTGTATCTCCAAAAGTGGCCAGGATTCTAAGGGGTGGCATCTTTTCTCTGGGAGAAATCCTGACCATTTCAGAATTTTAGATGCCAGACACCCAGTCTCAGGCCAAGGTCCCTGGATAAGATCATTGGCCATTTTCCCTCTGAAAAAATGCACACCCTCCCAGTTTCTTTATACATGTGTGGAGGTAGTGTTCGACACTCCAAAGTAGCCAGGGTTCTCATGGTGCTCCCATCATCAATCTGGTAGATATCCTGATCCCTTCGGAATTTTAGATTTCAGACGACCAGTCCCAGGCCCATTGCCTTGGACATGAACATAGGTCATTTTCGCTCTGAAAAAAGCCACACCCTCCAAGTTTCTTAATACCAGTTTGGAGGAAGACATTATATCTACAACAGGAGCTAAGGTTCTAAGTGGTGGCGTCTTTAGTCTGGGAGAAATCCTGATTCTTTCGGAATTTTAACTGTCAGACACCCAGTCTCAGGCCAATTGCCCTTGCTACGAACATGGGCCATTTTCCCTCTGAAAAAAGCCACACCCTCCTAGTTTCTTAATACCAGTTTGGAGGTAGTGTTGGTCTCTCCAAAAGTAACCAGGCTTCTAACTGCTGGCATTTTTAGTCTGCGAGAAAACATTAGGTTTGGAATTTTAGCAGGCCGAAGACCAGTCTCAGTACCATGCCCCTGCATGCAACGAAGGGCCTCTTTCTCTGCGAAGTAAAAATCACTTCACCACTTTTGTAATATCCATTTAGAGGAGACTTTTGGCACTCCATGAACAGCCAGGGTTCTCAGTGGCGGCAATTTTAGACTGGGAGAAATCCTGATTTCTTTCGGAATTTGAGGTTTCAGACGACCAGTCTCAGGCCAAGGGCCCTGGATATGAACATTGGCAATATTCCCTCTGTGTAAAACCACACCCTCCCAATTTCTTAATACCATTTAGGAGGAAGATACAGTGTCTTCAAAAGTAGCCAGGGCTCTAACTGGTGGCATCTTTAGTCTAGGAGAAATCCTGATCCCTTCGGAATTTGAGCTGTCAGACGCCCAGTCTCAGGCCAATTATCCTGGATATGAACACTGGCCATTTTCCTTCGGAAAAAAAACACACCCTCCCAGTTTCTTAAAAGCAGTTTTTAGGAAAACATTGTATCTCCAAAAGTAGCCAGGATTCTAAGTGGTGGCATCTTTTGTCTGGGAGAAATCCTGATCATTTCGGAATTTTAGATGTCAGACACCCAGTCTCAGGCCAAGGTCCCTGGATAAGAACACATGCCATTTTCCCTCTGAAAAAACCCACACCCTCCCAGTTTCTTTATACATGTGTGGAGGTAGTGTTGGTCACTCCAAAGTAGCCAGGGTTCTCATGGTTCTCCCATCATCAATCTGGTAGATATCCTGATCCCTTCGGAATTTTAGATTTCAGACGACCAGTCCCAGGCCCATTGCCTTGGACACGAACATAGGCCATTTTCGCTCTGAAAAAAACCACACCCTCCCAGTTTCTTAATACCAGTTTGGAGGAAGACATTTTATCTACAACAGGAGCTAAGGTTCTAAGTGGTGGCATCTTTAGTCTGGGAGAAATCCTGATTCTTTCGGAATTTTAACTGTCAGACACCCAGTCTCAGGCCAATTGCCCTGGATAAGAACATGGGCCATTTTCCCTCTGAAAAAAACCACACCCTCCCAGTTTCTTAATACCAGTTTGGAGGTAGTGTTGGTCTCTCCAAAAGTAAAGAGGCTTCTAACTGCTGGCATTTTTAGTCTGCGAGAAAACATTAGGTTTGTAATTTTAGCACGCCAAAGCCCAGTCTGAGGACCATGCCCCTGTATGCATAGAAGGGCCTATTTCTCTGTGAAATAAAGATCACTTCACCACTTTTGTAATATCCATTTAGAGGAGCTTTTGGTACTCCATGAACAGCCAGGGTTCTCAGTGGTGGCAGTTTTAGACTGGGAGAAATCCTGATTCCTTCGGAATTTGAGGTTTCAGACGACCAGTCTCAGGCCAAGGTCCCTGGATAGGAACATTGGCCATTTTTCCTCTGAAAAAAACCACACCGTCCCAGTTTCTTAATACCAGTTTGGAGGTAGTGTTGGTCTCTCCAATAGTAGCCAGGATTCTAAGTGGTGGGATTTTTAATCTGGGAGAAATCCTTATCCCTTCGGAATGTTAGCTGTCAGACGCCCAGTCTCAGGCCAATTATCCTGGATATGAACAATGGCCATTTTCCCTCGGAAAAAAAACACACCCTCCCAGTTTCTTAAAAGCAGTTTTTACGAAGTCATTGTATCTCCAAAAGTAGCCAGGATTCTAAGGGGTGGCATCTTTAGTCTGGGAGAAATCCTGATCATTTCGGAATTTTAGATGTCAGAATCCCAGTCTCAGGCCAAGGTCCCTGGATAAGAACATAGGCCATTTTCCCTCTGAAAAAAACCACACCCTCCCAGTTTCTTTATACCAGTTTGGAGGTAGTGTTGGTCACTCCAATAGTAGCCAGGGTTCTCAGTGGTGGCATCTTTAGTCTGGGAGAAAGCCTGATCCATTCCGAATTTTAGCAGTCAGACGCCCAGTCTCAGGCCAATTACCCTGGATACAATCATTTGCCAATTTCCCTCGGAAAAAAACCACACCCTCCCAGTTTGTTAATACCAGTTTGTAGGTAGTGTTGGTCTCTCCAAACGTAGCCAGGCTTCTAATTGCTGGCATCTTTAGTCTGGCAGAAATCCTGATCTGTTCAGAATTTTAGCTGTCAGACACCCAGTCTCAGGCCAAGGCCGCAGGATATGAATATTTGCAATTTTCCCTGTGAAGGAAACCACAACCTCCCAGTTTCTTAATGGCCGTTTTGAGGAAGACATTCTATCTACAAAAGTAGCCAGGATTGTAAGTTGTGGCCTCTTTAGTCTGGGAGAAATCCTGATCCTTTCGGACTTTTAGCTGTCAGAGGCCCAGTCTCAGGCCCATTGCCATGGATACGAACAGTGGCCATTTTCCCTCTGAAGAAAACCACACCGTCCCAGTTTCTTAATGGCAGTTTGGAGGAAGCCATTGTCTCTCCAAAAGTAGCCAGGGTTTCTAAGAGGTGGCAGCTTTTGTCTGGGAGAAATCCTGATCCTTTTGGAATTTTAGCTGTCAGACTTCCACACTGTGGGCATGGGCCCTGGACATGTACATTGGCCATTTTCCCTCCGAAAAAAACCACACCCTCCCAGTTTCTTATTCCCATTTTGGAGGAAGATACAGTCTCTTCAAAAGTATTCAAAATTCTAACAGGTGGCAGCTTTAGTCTGGGAGAAATCCTGACCCTTTCAGGTTTACACCCGTCAGACACGCAGTCTCAGGCCAAGGACTTGGACACGTACATTGGCCATTTTCCCTCTGAAAAAAACTACGCCCTCCCAGTTTCTTAATGGCAGTTTGGAGGAAGACATTGTCTCTCCAAAAGTAGCCAGGCTTCTAACGGCTGGCATCTAAAGTAGGGGAGAAATCCTGATCCTTTCAGAATTTTAGCAGGCTGAAGCCCAGTTTCAGGACCATGCCTCTGCATGCAAAGAAGAGCCTATTTCTCTGTGAAATAAAGATAACTTAACCACTTTTGTAATACCCATTTAGAGGAGGTTATTGGCACTCCATGAACAGCCAGGGTTCTCAGTGGTGGCATCTTTAGTCTAGGAGAAATCCTGACCCTTTCGGAATTTGAGCTGTCAGAAGCCCAGTCTCAGGCCAATTGCCCTGGATACGAACATTGGCTATTTTCCCTCTGAAAAAAACCACACCCTCCCAGTTTCTTAATGGCCATTTTGAGGAAGACATTGTATCTCCAAAAGTAGCCAGGATTCTAAGTGGTTGCATCTTTAGTCAGGGAGAAATCCCGATCCTTTCGAGTATTAGCTGTCAGACGCCCAGTCTCAGGCCAATTGCCCTGGATACCAACACTGGCCACTTATCCTCTAAAAAAACCCACACCTTCCCAGTTTGTTAATACCAGTTTTGAGGTAGTGGTGATCTTTGCAAAACTACCCGGCCTTCTATCTGCTGGCATATTTAGTCTGGGAGAAATCCTGGTCCTTTCCGAATTTTAGCAGGCCGAAGCCCGGCCTCAGGCCAATGGCCCTGCATGCAAAGAAGAGCCTATTTCTCTGTGAAATAAAGATCACGTAACCACTTTTGTAATATCCATTTAGAGGAGGCTTTAGGCACTCCATGAACAGCCAGGCTTCTCAGTGGTGGCATCTTTAGTCTAGGAGAAATCCTGACCCCTTTGGAATTTGAGCTGTCAGACGCCCAGTCTCAGGGCATTGCCCTGGATACGAACATTGGCTATTTTCCCTCTGAAAAAACCACACCCTCCCAGTTTCTTAATGGCCATTTTGAGGAAGACATTGTATCTCCAAAAGTAGTCAGGATACTAAGCGGTTGCATTTTTAGTCAGGGAGAAATCCCGATCCTTTCAGATATTAGCTGTCAGACGCCCAGTCTCAGGCCAATTGCCCTGGATACGAACAGTGGCCACTTTCCCTCTAATAAAAACCACACCGTCCCAGTTTCTTAATAGCAGTTTGGAGGAAGACATTGTCTCTCCAAAAGTAGCCAGGTTTCTAAGAGGTGGCAGCTTTAGTCTGGGAGAAATCCTGATCCTTTTGGAATTTTAGCTGTCAGACTTCCACACTGTGGGCAATTGCCCTGGACATGTACACTGGCCATTTTCCCTCCGAAAAACCACACCCTCCCGGTTTCTTAATACCACCTTGGAGGTAGTGTTGGTCTCTCCAAAAGAAGCCAGGCTTCTAACTGCTGGCATCTTTAGACTGGGAGAAATCCTGATCATTTCGGAATTTTAGCTGTCAGACGCTCAATCTCAGGTCAAGGGCCCAGGATATGAACAATGGCAATATTCCCTCTGAAAAAAACCACACCCTCCCAGTTTCTTATTCCCATTTTGGAGGAAGATACAGTCTCTTCAAAAGTATTCAAGATTCTAACAGGTGGCAGCTTTAGTCTGTGAGAAATCCTGACCCTTTCAGGTTTATACCCGTCAGACGCGCAGTCTCAGGCCAAGGACTTGGACACGTACATTGGCCATTTTCCCTCTGAAAAAAACTACGCCCTCCCAGTTCTTAATGGCAGTTTGGAGGAGGACATTGTCTCTCCAAAAGTAGCCAGGCTTCTAACGGCTGGCATCTAAAGTAGGGGAGAAATCCTGATCCTTTCGGAATTTTAGCAGGCTGAAGCCCAGTTTCAGGACCATGCCTCTGCATGCAAAAAGAGCCTATTTCTCTGTGAAATAAAGATCACTTAACCACTTTTGTAATACCCATTTAGAGGAGGTTATTGGCACTCCATGAACAGCCAGGGTTCTCAGTGGTGCCATCTTTAGTCTAGGAGAAATCCTGACCCCTTCGGAATTTTAGCTGTCAGACGCCCAGTCTCAGGGCAATTGCCCTGGATACGAACATTGGCTATTTTCCCACTGAAAAAAACCACACCCTCCCAGTTTCTTAATGGCCACTTTGAGGAAGACATTGTATCTCCAAAAGTAGCCAGGATTCTAAGTGGTTCCATCTTTAGTCAGGGAGAAATCCCGATCCTTTTGGGTATTAGCTGTCAGACGCCCAGTCTCAGGCCAATTGCCCTGGATACGAACATTGGCCACTTATCCTCTAAAAAAACCCACACCTTCCCAGTTTCTTAATACCAGTTTTGAGGTAGTGGTGATCTTTGCAAAACTACCCGGCCTTCTATCTGCTGGCATATTTAGTCTGGGAGAAATCCTGATCCTTTCGGAATTTTAGAAGGCCGAAGCCCTGTCTCAGGCCAATGGCCCTGCATGCAAAGAAGAGCCTATTTCTCTGTGAAATAAAGATCACATAACCACTTTTGCAATATCCATTTAGAGGAGGCTTTTGGCACTCCATGAACAGCCAGGGTTCTCAGTGGTGGCATCTTCAGTCTAGGAGAAATCCTGACCCCTTCGGAATTTGAGCTGTCAGACGCCCAGTCTCAGGGCAATTGCCCTGGATAAAAACATTGGCTATTTTCCCACTGAAAAAAACCACACCCTCCCAGTTTCTTAATGGCCATTTTGAGGAAGACATTGTATCTCCAAAAGTAGCCAGGATTCTAAGTGGTTGCATCTTTAGTCAGGGAGAAATCCCGATCCTTTTGGGTATTAGCTCTCAGACGCCTAGTCTAAGGCCAATTGCCCTGGATACAAACATTGGCCACTTATCCTCTAAAAAAACCCACTCTCTCCCAGTTTGTTAATACCAGTTTGTAGGTAGTGTTGGTCTCTCCAAACGTAGCCAGGCTTCTAATTGCTGGAAACTTTAGTCTTGCAGAAATCCTGATCTGTTCAGAATTTTAGCTGTCAGACACCATGTCTCAGGCCAAGGCCGCAGGATATGAATATTTGCAATTTTCCCTGTGAAGAAAACCACAACCTCACAGTTTCTTAATGGCCGTTTTGAGGAAGACATTCTATCTCCAAAAGTAGCCAGGATTGTAAGTTGTGGCATCTTTAGTCTGGGAGAAATCCTGACCCTTTCGGACTTTTAGCTGTCAGAGGCCCAGTCTCAGGCCCATTGCCATGGATACGAACAGTGGCCATTTTCCCTCTGAAGAAAACCACACCCTCCCAGTTTCTTAATGGCCATTTTGAGGAAGACATTGTATCTCCAAAAGTAGTCAGGATACTAAGCGGTTGCATTTTTAGTCAGGGAGAAATCCCGATCCTTTCAGATATTAGCTTTCAGACGCCCAGTCTCAGGCCAATTGCCCTGGATACGAACAGTGGCCACTTTCCCTCTGAAGAAAACCACACCGTCCCAGTTTCTTAATAGCAGTTTGGAGGAAGACATTGTCTCTCCAAAAGTAGCCAGGTTTCTAAGAGGTGGCAGCTTTAGTCTGGGAGAAATCCTGATCCTTTTGGAATTTTAGCTGTCAGACTTCCACACTGTGGGCAATTGCCCTGGACATGTACACTGGCCATTTTCCCTCGAAAAACCACACCCTCCCGGGTTTCTTAATACCACCTTGGAGTGTAGTGTTGGTCTCTCCAAAGTAGCCAGGCTTCTAACTGCTGGCATCTTTAGACTGGGAGAAATCCTGATCCTTTCGGAATTTTAGCAGGCCGAAGCCCTGTCTCAGGCCAATGGCCCTGCATGCAAAGAAGAGCCTATTTCTCTGTGAAATAAAGATCACTTAACCACTTTTGTAATACCCATTTAGAGGAGGTTATTGGCACTCCATGAACAGCCACGGTTCTCAGTGGTGGCATCTTTAGTCTAGGAGAAATCCTGACCCTTCGAATTTGAGCTGTCAGGACGCCCAGTCTCAGGGCAGTGCCCTGGATAAAAACATTGGCTATTTTCCCTCTGGAAAAAACACCCTCCCAGTTTCTTAATGGCCATTTTGAGGAAGACATTGTATCTCCAAAAGTAGCCAGGATTCTAAGTGGTTGCATCTTTAGTCAGGGAGAAATCCCGATCCTTTTGGGTATTAGCTGTCAGACGCCTAGTCTCAGGCCAATTGCCCTGGATACGAACATTGGCCACTTATCCTCTAAAAAAACCCACTCTCCCAGTTTGTTAATACCAGTTTGTCACTCGTCTCAGGCCAGGCCGCAGGATAGAAATTTGCATTTTCCTGAAGAAACCACACTCCATTTTTAATGGCCGTTTGAGAAGCATTCTCTCCAAAGTAGCCAGGGTTTCTAGGAGGGACTTTAAGGTCTGGGATAGAACATGCCATTTTCCTCTGAAAAACCACACTCCCTTTTTAATGGCAGTTTGAGGAGCTTGTCTCTCCAAAAGTAGCCAGGTTTCTAGAGGTGGCACTTTAGTCTGGAGAAACCTGACCTTTGGAATTTTAGCTGTCAGACTTCCACACTGTGGAGACTAAGTTCTGGACATGTACATTGGCCATTTTCCTCTGGAAAACCACACCCTCCCGGTTTCTTAATCCCATTTTGGAGGAAGATACAGTCTCTTCAAAAGTATTCAAAATTCTAACAGGTGGCATCTTTAGTCTGGGAGAAATCCTGACCCTTTCAGGTTTATACCCGTCAGACGCGCAGTCTCAGGCCAAGGACTTGGACACGTACATTGGCCATTATTTCCTCTGAAAAAAACTACGCCTTCCCAGTTCTTAATGGCAGTTTGGAGGAAGACATTGTCTCTCCAAAAGTAGCCAGGCTTCTAACGGCTGGCATCTAAAGTAGGGGAGAAATCCTGATCCTTTCGGAATTCTAGAAGTCTGAAGCCCAGTTTCAGGACCATGCCTCTGCATGCAGAGAAGAGCCTATTTCTCTGTGAAATAAAGATCACTTAACCACTTTTGTAATACCCATTTAGAGGAGGTTATTGGCACTCCATGAACAGCCAGTGTTCTCAGTGGTGGCATCTTTAGTCTAGGAGAAATCCTGACCCCTTCGGAATTTGAGCTGTCAGACGCCCAGTCTCAGGGCAATTGCCCTGGATACGAACATTGGCTATTTTCCCACTGAAAAAAACCACACCCTCCCAGTTTCTTAATGGCCACTTTGAGGAAGACATTGTATCTCCAAAAGTAGCCAGGATTCTAAGTGGTTGCATCTTTAGTCAGGGAGAAATCCCGATCCTTTCGGGTATTAGCTGTCAGACGCCCAGTCTCAGGCCAATTGCCCTGGATACCAACATTGGCCACTTATCCTCTAAAAAAACCCACACCTTCCCAGTTTCTTAATACCAGTTTTGAGGTAGTGGTGATCTTTGCAAAACTACCCGGCCTTCTATCTGCTGGCATATTTAGTCTGGGAGAAATCCTGATCCTTTCGGAATTTTAGCAGGCCGAAGCCCTGTCTCAGGCCAATGGCCCTGCATGCAAAGAAGAGCCTATTTCTCTGTGAAATAAAGATCACGTAACCACTTTTGTAATATCCATTTAGAGGAGGCTTTTGGCACTCCATGAACAGCCAGGCTTCTCAGTGGTGGCATCTTTAGTCTAGGAGAAATCCTGACCCCTTCGGAATTTTAGCTGTCAGACGCCCAGTCTCAGGGCAATTGCCTGGATACAACATTGGCTATTTTCCCTCTGAAAACCACACCCTCCCGTTTCTTAATGGCCA
>JAREIS010001023.1:0-33084 GCA_030060385.1 Muscicapa striata striata
TTTAGTGTTCATTGCTTCCAAGTTTTTTCTTGCTATTAGGTTTCCTATAGGACCCGGATTTCTCCTCCTCTGATGTCTATTAAGTCCGAAGTCCCTGATTTCCTTCTAAGCCTTTTTCAGACCGGGTATCTCCAGCTCTGCCAGGGACATTGTCTGGGATGGGTGTTGCTTGATGTTTGCTGATGGTCCTCGATGTTTTGTTGATGGTTTTTATCTTTGTGGGTGTCTTTTGGGACATTCCCAGTCTGTTGAGATGTTAAACTCATCTCTGTTGAGTGGTGTAACATCCCTTGAAAAACTCTTTAAAATTCATTTCCCCGAGGCAAAGGAATACCGAGCCTGAGTAGGGAAATGAGATTTTTTAAAAAAATTAAGGTTGATACAGTCGGATCCCAGGCAGCCCGGTGTGTGAGTGCAATTGAGAGCCAGAGTGGAATTGTGCCGCTGTGTTCCCCAGCAGCTGTGGCAGTGCAGGCACAGAAAGCAGTGAAGCTGCAGCAGTGGCAGGAAGGATTGGCCCCAGTGGCTGGAGATGCCAAAGGGTCTTGGTCTAATTCCCTTTCCTTAATCAGAGTGTGTCTTGGAACTCTTTTCCCTTCTCCTGCCCTTGCAGACCCATCCATAAACACATTTTGTCCCTCAGGCCAGGGAATGTCTCCTCAATCTCTCCTGTGCTGGCTCTGGAGCTCTGTCCCTTGGATGCAGCCATGGGTTTGTTCCCAGCCCCTGTGCAGGCTGTTCCAACAGGAGGCTGGGTTAAACCCTTGCCCTGTCCTCAATTCTAAATCCTCCTGTGCCACTGAACAAGTTTCATTCTGTAATCACTGAGCACTGCTCATCCATGTAGAGGCTCTTTTGGTTATCAAAGCTTTAACTTGGTGCCAGACTTGAACAACAGGAGATTCTCCTGCCATCAGTTTTTGGGCCTCAGGTCCCATTAAAGTTGTGGCTGCACAATTCTGCAGAGAGTGAGGTCACTCTGGCCAGTGGGTTAAACATTTTAACACAAGTATTCCTTTGGTATGACCTTGTGTTGCATCCACATTTTAAAAAACGAGGTTCACTTTCCTGGTAAATATTTAAAGGTTTAATAAAAGGCAATGGGAGACAAACAGTAAAGCAGAAGGTTATAACAGGAGGGTGCTTGTTCTCCAGCCAAGAACACACCCTCAGAAACCACTTCTTTAAATGCATCAATCTGTTGCATATTCTTAAGTCTTCATGCATTATTCAAAAACCTTCCCCCCCAACCTGTAAATCAACCTTTTTTCCTTCCTTGGGGGTCTGGAGTCCCATAATCCAAGAATGTGAAGAATTTCCTGATTATCTTTTCTACCATTCTCTGAGTTAGATGAAAAAAAGTTTTTTACATCACCATGTTATAGTCTAAGGAAAATTTATTACACTACTATTTTTAAGTCTTGTTAATAGCAAAACTAAAAGAAACTCTATTCATACAGCAGAGTTTTCCAACATTTTACAGGTACCATTCATTTTAATATTTGCCAAAATCCAAAAATGTAATATGTACTGTAACACACATAGAATTCTATTTCTTTTTCTAAGTCATGGCTGGGGCACCAATTATTTTGGTTTTATTTCATTTTCTGAAGTTTTGCTGTTTCTTGTGTCCATACCACAGTATTGAGCCTATCTGGGTTTAAAAACACATACAAAGTTCTGGCTGGAACAGAGAATCCTCAATCCAGGTCCTGCAATTCCTTCTTAATCCCCAGAATTGTCCCAGCTGCATTTTAGTGCTGAGTAATGTTACTTCTGAAATTCCCTGGTCCTTCTCTGGGTCAATGCACCACAAAATTCAGTCAAAATATGTCCCAAATATTTAACCTTTTTCTCCAGCATTTGCACATTTTTTTTGAAATAGTCAAAGATGCCATTTCATAGAGGCTTCTTCTACCACTTCTTGTCCTCCTGACTGGAGCAGTCATCCACATCCTGCATTAACCCAATCCCTGGGGTGGGGTAAATTCTTGTGATATTTTCTGCAAGGCTTGCCCCAGTAAGGCTGGTGCTTCCGTGCATCCCTGCAGAAGGACCGTCCATGTCTTTGCCATTTTCCCTTCTGCCTCTTGTTCCCACTCCAAGGCAAAATACAGTTTAGCATCCTGTGTGAGTGGGCATCCCCACTAAGAGAGCATCTTTGCCATCAAGTACTGAATGGTGGCAGTGTGAGGAGGGAACCTGGTTCAAGATGGTGTAAGGATCTGAGACCCCCTGGGTGCTGGGGCCCCTTGGGCCCTGGGGTTCATCCCTCAGGGGCTGCAGAAACTCTGACATGGCCTTTGCCTTCACCTTGGCCTTTTCCTCATCCCTTCTTGCATTCACCTCTGCACCCGCTCCTGCCACTCCCCAGCACAGAGAAACCCCTGGAATCCTGACCTCCTTGTTTGCCTGTCCGGGGAACTGGGGATACAAAGGATCTGGATCAGCTGGCAGCTTCTGAGGATAAGAGCCTGCTGAAAAACATCCCCATCCTCAGAATTTTTCTCTTCCTCCTCTTTTCCATCATAATTTTTCTTACCACATAGTTTCCTTCCTCTGCTTCTTGCCTGAACCATATTCTTGCACACTCCCCTTCACCTAGTTCCTTCCCAGCACACCAACAGCATCCATCCCCTGCTGTCTAAATCTTTTCTGGACTTCCCTTATTGCCCCCTCCCGGGTGTCCATGTCCTTGATTATCTCTGGGAGAATGTGCAAACTCCCTCAATGTGAGGGTATGAACCTCCAGAGCTCTTGGCACCAACTTCTTTGGGTTGTCTTAAATGAGCAAGCAGCTAATAGTTGCTAAAAAGGTTATTTATTATGAAGGACATCTTATTAGAAAGCAGATCGGTCTCAAAAGAGGAGCAGAAAAGCAATGGCAAAAGCAGTAGCAAAAGCAAATGGCAAGAAGAAGCACCAACTCTTCCCAATACATACTCTTAATATAGGATTTTCCCAACAATTTAAGACACAAACTCAGATCACCACTCCTTAACCTATTAGAATTCTAATTTCTTAGCACGCTAGGTTATGTATAAACTATGCATTCAACCTATCTTGTTCTCTCTTAAAAATGTAAGCAATATTCTTTCTGTAGCTCTCTTATGTCTAAGTGCTGTCTACAGCTGTGGGCCTGGAGCCTGTAATGAGAACATCAGTGTGTTTTGCAACCTTCACTAGAACTCACACTGCAACTTTCGCATTTGAAACCTTTTACTTACTAAAAGCATTAGAGCTCACCCTAAAACTTAGTGACTTACTTGTACTTAAATGTCTACTTTATGTGTGAGTGGCTTAATATACTTCAGTCCATCCACAGGCTTTAATTCAATCCCTGCACTCTGATTTCTCTCTGAAGAATTCAGAGAGATCCCTGACTCACTGACTCCAACATCTCAACATGCTCCCAGGGGACCCTTCAGAGATATTTTGGGATCATCATCCCTTTTGCTGAGAGCCCTTCCTGGCTTTCCCTTTCTCCCCTCCATGGGTGCCCTGCCATGTTTAGTCCCCGAAGATCCCACTGCACTCACTGATGAGATTTTCAGAGCTCTCTGGCTGCCGACTCTTCACAACCCTCCCCGATCTGTCACTTGTCTGTCTCCTGGTAGTAACTTCGACTGGAACTGGGTCCGAGGCAGAGACACGGCACTCTATGATCCATGTGACAAAAAGCACTTTATTGTTCTCAACTTCGCCTTAAACACCCTTCCTAATATTCCTGGGCAAGAACTTTTGATTGGTTATAAGTTCAGGCTGCTCAGCTCTCTGAGCAATAGCTTCTGCAGCTGAGGCTGGAACTTGTTGGGCCAAATCCTTGTCTGGTTCTGAATCTGTCCTGTCATTGTTCTCTAGAGGCCTGTCTATCAGACCAGGCTGCCTCTCCCATACCAAATCAGTTACCCAGGAACAAGCCATCTTGTACTGTGACGATTCCCTGGGGTTTTTTTATTAATTTGAAGAGAAAAAATTCAAAATGCAGATATGCAGCTTGTTCCCTGTTATCTTACCTGCAAGGGCCCATTTGTATGCAAGATGACATTGACAGCAGAAATTCAGTTTGAATGAGGCTTTTACCTAGCTTAATAATTTTGGCTTTCTTAGATGGTGTGAGTTCCATGTACCTGAAGTGCTTATGTTCAGGAGTGGTTGGGTAAATTTACTACCTTTGGGTTTCACATATCACAGTTTAACTGCTTAAAAATAGAATTATAACTTAACTCTATAACCATAAAACTTTAAACCTATTCTTTTTTTTAAAATTTTACTTAATAAACTATTCAGCTTTAGAACTGTGCAAAATTCCAACTTAGGAAAACAATTTGTAAACAGGAAAGTATTTTGTAAGCAAACAACTCTGTTATTTCAATGTCCTGTATCTCTGTGAGGTAGGTGCAATTTCTGTCATTCATTTTCTCGATCAGTGATACATTAGCACTTAAGGTCCAATAGGTGAGCTGGGGTTTTCACCCGGGTACCTGCCTGCTTAACAGGCTGGCTGGGTTTCAAATTGCATCTTTTAGAGAAGCTGCAATATTCACTGCCACAATTCAGCCTTTTTCAGGTAAAAATTAAAAAATTAAATTTTTGTTACTGAGTTTTATAAGCTTATTATGTATTCCAAGTTATTGATGTCCTTGATGTATCATTGGAGTTGTGGTGTTTTATTTAGAAAACTGTTAACATCATAATTTTTAGCTTGCCATGTTACAGGCTCAATGCTCAGTAACTATAGCATTACAATTCAATATTAAACAAGAACCATTTCTTTCAAAACCATTAAAATTTTTAAAAACAAGTAAATCAAAACCATTTTAATAAGAGCATACATATTTCCTTTATTCTTTTATTCATTTCCCCCTTTCTTTGTTTTATTTTAAAAAACAAACCATTTAACTTAAAACTGTTTCAATTAAGAACACACGTGTTTCTATCTGTCCTTTCTCCCCCTTTCTTTGTTTTTAGAAATTAAAACAGGAACAAAACATGCACTTTTGAATTACCTCAATGTGGTGAGAATTATAATTACTGATATGTTACAAGCCAATTTTAGTGTTTAATGCTGTTGAGGAGTTTTCCTTTAAATGATAACTTAGGAGAATCTTCTCCGGATAAGATTCGTCATGTTTATCCCAAAGGAAAAGGTTTTAGTTTTTGTGTGGCTAAATCAGCTAGTCAAAATGGCTTATATTCATTTTTAACTCTGAAATATCTGGATTTTATAATTTTCTTTCCTTGTCAGTCAAGTTTCAATCTGGCCACAATTGAAACAGACTGAGAAGCCTTTGATGGTAAACATTTCCTTTTGCTTAGTCAAAAATCTCAGCGAGGCATATCGGATGAGAAGGTGGGATTGTGCAGGAGAAGGAGAAATAGTAGGAGGAAGAGGAATGTGAGGAAAGTCGGGACACAGGAACAGGAAGCAGCACAAGGTTCCACCCCTCCCTGTACCTGTGGCATCCCCCAGCCCCAGGAACGTTGCTCCCCCCACATGCAGCAGGTGACTGGGAGGAGGATCCACAGGGTTCAGGTGGGTGAATGTTGGTGTTGCTGAGCTTTACTGGGCTAAATATTGGTGCTTTGGTTTTCCGCAGGGCCTGAAAATATTCTGGAGGGGATTTAGGCTGAACCTTGATGTTTGGGGAGTTTTTTAATCTGTGTCTTGATGTTTGGAGGATTTTTCCTCTATGTCTTCTGGAGATGAACTTAGGCAAGAAGAAATCCCAAGCCCAATGCACTCTCGTTTTTTTCCCTGAACTAGGTTTTGCATTCCCAAGGCATGAGCAGATGGCAGAGGCAGAAAAGCCCCAGAGATCCCTCATGAGGAGGGGCTGCAAACCCAGCCCAGGAGTCGCGAGGAGGAAAGACCCTCCGTGAGCCGGGAAGGCGGCCGGAGATGCAGGCAGAGCTCAGAGCTGGTGGAGAAGCCTCATGGAGGGGAGAAGCCCCACAAGTGCTTGGAATGTGGGAAGGGTTTCAGCTGGAGCTCCCTCCTGATCCAGCACCAGAGGATCCACACTGGGGAACGGCCCTACGAGTGTGGGGAATGTGGAAAGGGATTCAGAGAGAAGGACCACCTAAAGCAACACCAGGTGGTCCACACTGGGGAGAAGCCATATGAGTGTGGGAAATGTGGAAAGGGATTCAGAGACATCTCCCAGCTGTTGCTGCACCAAGTGGTCCACACAGGGGAATGGCCCTACACCTGCTTGGAATGTGGGAAGAGCTTTGGGGTCAGCTCCAACCTGAGCAAACACCCGTGCATCCGCACTGGGGAGAGGCCCTACAAGTGTCCTGAGTGTGGAAAGAGGTTTCAGACCAGCTCCAGTGTCCTCCTACATGAGTGGATTCACACAGAGGAGAGGCCCTTCTGCTGCCCTGAGTGTGGGAAGGGATTCAAACAGAACGACACCCTCACCGGACACTGGTGCATCCACACAGGGGAGAGGCCCTACGAGTGTCCTGAGTGTGGGAAGAGCTTCTCCAGGAGCTCTCACTTGACCCAACACCAATGGAGGCTCCACTAAGGGAAGCCCTGTGAGTGCCCCGAGTGTGGGAAGAGCTCTGCTCCAGCTCCATCCCCCATGGGAGGATCAGTGTTGGATGATCCCCAGTGACCCCTGTTGGGCAGAGCCCTGGTGATCCGTGTTGGGAAGACACCTGGCTGGGGGGCTCTACATCACCCTGTCTCCCTATGGGCACCTGGATCAACACAGGTTCAGGAACATCCATCAGAACACAAACCAACATTGGGAATTTCTTGGGTAGAGCGTATTTGTTTGCTTTCATCCCAAGAAAATCTTTTGTCTTCAATCCTATCTTCTGGTGGCATCCAGGAGTACTTAATGGTCTTGGAGGTCTTTTCCAGCTTCAGTGATCACACAGTTTTAATTTTCTGTTAGGAAAGGGTGTCTTCTGCAGGAAAATGATGATGGATTGAGCAAAGACCAAGATTTTGGAGACAATGAGGTGGAAACCCTTCCAGAAAAGGTTCTTTCCCACCCAAGCACATGGATCCTCAGCTGGCATGAACAAGGAAATACTTTTTTTCTGGGCTTGATTTGCTTTTGATTTCTCTTCAGCCCTTTAAAATATCCAACACTAAAAATAAAGACACTGAACTAAGACATGGATGGAGACATGGGGGGTCATAGACATGGTGGGACACGGACATGGTGAGTGACATGGGGACTCATGGACATGCACGACGACTTGGCCATTTGTGGGGACGTGGATATAGATGTCGGGGACAATGACAGGGATGGAAACAGGGTGGGGACACAGCCTTGGGTGAGGACATGGTGGGACATGGCCAATGACGTGGGGACATGGCCACGGCTGGTGCCAGGGGGAACTTGTAGGGGCTGTGGGGAATGCTGGGTTTGAGGGAGTTGAGGGTTCCTGGGAGGCACTTGGGGCTTGCTGAGGGCTTTGGGGACCCCAGGCCGAGCGGCTCCAGCTGCGCTGGGAGACCCTGGCGGAGGTTCTGGGGCAGCTGCTCAAGGACCCCCTGCCCTGGAGCCCCAGCTGGGCATTGGGCTCCTGGAAGGGAATGAACGTCCTTGTCCCCAGGAGGGAAATCCCAGCACCCCCAGGGTGTCAGGGGCAGCTGCTGAGAGGCCAGAAGAGGGAGGGGAAAGCCAGACAGAGCTGTCCCCCTCCAAAACTGCACCCCAAAAATTCCAAACCTCAGGCATTCCTCCCAGGAAAAAGTGGCAATGATATCCCTGAATTGTGAGATAGGGAGTATGGGACCTCCAGACTAAGAAGGAGGGTCCTGGAACCCCCAAAACCAAGCATGTGGGATGGGGATGGTGGATTGGGGGGCAGTGGGGAAGAGGTGGAAGAACATGGCAAAAGAGAAGCTGGGACCCCCAAAGAGTAGGGGAGGGGGCTGGGATTCCCAAATTGCATTGGTAGGGGTCCCACTCCTCCTCCTTTTTAGTCCTGCCTCTTCTATTCTTTCTGATTCTTCCCCCGCTCCTTCCTTTGCCCTGCTCCTCCATCCTTTCTCCTGCTCCCCCTGGGCCCAGCGCCCACCCTTGGCCCCTTCCCCCCATTTTCCCAACACCATTGCATCCTGTGGAATGAGCCAGGATGGAGCCGGCACAGGTCAGGCTGGGGCAGTGCTGGACTCTTGGCCCTGTCTGGGTGCCCCCCATGTGCCCCCCTCACCAAATTCCCTTTGCAGCTGAGGGGGTTTCTGGCACTTTTGGTGGCGTGCTGCCATGTTGGGGTTCAGGTTCCTCCCAAGGCCCCCCAGAGCGGCGTGAGAAAGGGGGAACTTGATCATTCCTGGGGGTCCCCATTCCCAATCCATGCCAGTGCCCATTCTGCCCCCCTCTCCCCCAGTCATGGCTCCTCCCTCAGGGTCCCTCCAGCTCCTTCCCCACTGGCCCCCAATAAACAGGACCACGCAAACTGGGAGGCTTTATTGGGAATAGTGGGACCAGCTTGGGGGCAGAGTGACACCAGGCTGGGGGTCCCCTGGGAGCACACACGTTCACCTGAGTCCCTCTGGTCCCCAGACAGGTGAGCTCCCAGCACCACCAGTACCACCAGTACGGCCCCAGCTCCCCCGACACGCCCCATCCCCAGCGCCGGGCGGTGCCTCCAGCCCCAAAGCAGCTGTGCTGTGCCATAGGGGGGGTCCCTGCTGCCCCACCCCATGGGACACTGGGAGCACCAGTCTGGAACAGTTGGAAGAGTGGGTCGGGGGGCATCAAAACCCATGGAAGTGAGTTCACCAGAAGCCACTTAGAACCCCTGAAATTGGAGGAAAGCATCAGGATTCTGCCAAAGAAGGGGTCACCTCCACTCATAAACTTAACTGGGAAACCCCCAAAGCCATTTATGACCCCCTAAAACTGGCAGAAAGCAGCAGGATCTTCCCTAATATGGGCTGCCCACATTCTTCCCTGTGGGTCCCCACTCCAGTGTCAGAGCCTGTTGGAGTGTGTAAAATAGAAGCCTCTCTGAGTCCCTCAGAGAGAGAGTAGAATGCAGGGATTGACTTAAAGCCTTTAGAGAAATTAAAATATATTAAGCCACACAGACATGAAGTAGAAGTGTAAGTTTTAGTGCTAAGTAAGTAGGAATATTATTAAGTCACATAGATATGCAGAAGTTTTAGTTTTCAGTAAGAATATACTATAAGTGCCTTAAGAGAGTTAAAACCCGTAAAATCTAGTTAGAAGTTCAGAAACTTAGCCCCAGACTGTCTTAGGTTACAATGTAAAGAGCTGCCCAAAAGTATGTATTCTATCACCATCTTCATGAACTGTGGAAACCAAATGGGGCAGTGTTCCTTATCTCTGTGGGAGATATCCTCTGCTAATGGGCCATCTGTTAAAAACCAGGTGGGGCAGTGTTCTTTATCTTTTCCACAACCCATCCTTCCTCCATGTAGAAGTCTTCTGTTAATGGGCCATTGAGTCCCACTGCATGACTGATAAAATTACATCTTCGTTGTGAGATGCTCCACTCAGGGGGAGGAGCCAGGTATTTCTTACCAAGATCAAAATTAAGATTTGGAACACCAAGGCAGCCCTTACCCACTGGTTTCTAGAGGACAAGAGCTACTGGTCCTTTCTGCAGGATCACTACTTCAACAAGACCACTTCCTCTGGACTGCTACCACCACCCTAACTAGCAGGGTGTCAGGCTGTGTTCTGACTCTGACAGTAGTTTTCATTTGTACTATTTCATGTATTTCACTTGTTTTTTTGTTTTTCCTATTAAATTGTATTTCTGGCTTGCGGTCTATCACTGCTTTTGCTTTCAAACCAGTACACAGACATAATGAAAACATAGTAAGAATATTACTTGCATTTTACTATATAGAACAAATAAACCCATTCACAGGAGTAGATAGAACTATATGTGTAAATTATGACCCTGCTTTCATATTCTAGAACTAAGATTCTAGTAGGTTTAGGAGGAATGTTTTAGGTTCATGTTTTTAGCTCACTGGATGATTTGCAGATAAAAACCCCTGCATTGGGGTGAGAGACCACCATCTTCATCACCTCCTGGAAGCAAAAGAAATGCCAGGCTGCTGCTGCTGCTTTTCCTACTTGGGACTCTATGCCAAAAGCCTTTAGCCTGGACTTTAATATTCTGAACTCTTTGCCTTCAACACTGATGTACTTCTGCAATAAACAACTTTACAGCAACCAACAACTGCTCTTGTCTCTTTGAAGACCCAGACCTGTGAATAACTCGACAAGAGCCAGGTGACTTCCGCCTCCCAGTAACTCATCCCTCAGGATTGCAAGGTGCTCCAAACCCTCGTCAGTAACCAGATCACCCCAACGTGTGGCTGTCTCATGACAGACACCATCCCAGCCATCATCCTCCCTCTCCCAAACACAGCCCCGTTCTTGGCAGGGCAGAGCTGCTGCCGGGGGAATCGGTGTGTGCAGGGGATCCTTTATCCCCCTCGTGCAGCTCCAGGCTCCCGAGGGCAATGTCCTGGTTTCTAGGGCTGTGCCCCTCCCCAGATTTGTCGTGTTTAATACCCAAGTGTGACAAGCCCGTGCCCTGTGGCAGCAGCCGGTGCCGGGACAGCCCCAGGAGCTGCGTTAATGCCCGGCACTGCCCATTAGGGACTGATGGGAGGGGAGTTCATAAGGAACCCCCGCGGCCCTCACTGCACACAGGAAGGGAAGGTTTTTTAGTGCCTGGGATCGATTTTCAGGGGTTTCTGTGTAGGATAATAGATTGTGAGAAATTAGGAATGGGGCTGCAGCTGAGCCTCATCCCTCATAGGGTGGAGCTGTGTAAGGCAGGTGAACATCATTAAAGGAAAAGGAGCATGGAATGCTGATTTGTACTGATTAATCACAAAAGATTATGTATATGGGAAAAGGCTATAAAAGGTTGTACTGGTGTTGGAATCAGTGAGTCAGGGGTCTCTCTGAATTTTTCAGTGAGAAACCAGAGTGCAGGGGTTGAATTAAAGCCTTTGGATGGATTGAAGTATATTAAGCCACTCACATATAAAATAGACTTTTAAGCAGAAGAAAATTAATAAGTTTTAGGGTTAGCTCTAATGCTTTTAATATGTAAAAGGTTTAGATTCCACAGTAGCAGTGCGAGTTCTAGTGAAGGTTGCAAACATGCTGATGTTTTCAGTGGAGGCTCCAGGACCACGGTTGTAGACAGGGCTTAGACATAATAGAGCTTTAGTAAGAACACTGCCTACATTTTTCAGATAGAGCAAGATGGGTTTTATGCCCGGTTATATGCAACCTGGTGTGCTAAGAAACTAGAATTCTAATAGGTTAAGGAGTGGTGGTCCAAGTTTTTGTCTTAGCTTGTTGGGAAAATCCTATATAAGAGTATGTATTGTGGAGAGTTGGTGCTTTTAGCCATTGGCTTTTGCCAGGGCTGTTAGCCATCTTGCCGTTTCCTTTTGCTTTGCTACTGCTTTTGCCATTGCTTTTCTGTGTGCCTTTTGAGACTGATGTGCTTTGTAATAAATCACATTTTTAGCAACTATTAGCCACTTTGCTCATTTAAGATAACCCAATGAAGTTGGAGCCAAGAGCTCTGAGTAGGTGCCTAAGAGCACCAGAGGTCTATAGCCCAGCCTCTGGTGCCCCGTGAGTGGGAACTTGCTTTGCTCACTTTACTCAAGACTTTAAAATACTGCTGGGCCTCCTCAAAGGCCTCAAATAAGTGTGGTAAGAAGAAAGCCAGAAGAAAGGCCCTGCTGACTGCTGGGAGAAGCAAGCACAGCTGGGGAAGAGACTGGGATTTCTCATCGCCTGTCTTATATTGAGGTGAGCAACTTTGGGGTAATCTAGGAGCATGGGAAATATTATGCCAAAAGAGCAAAAATGAGAAAAATCCAGAACTTACAGTGATAAATTTAAGATAAGCTGAGTGTTGAGGTAAATTTATAGAGAAGGGGGAAATACATATTTAAAGAACAGAAATAAGAGTATAGGAAAGGATCCAGAACTTAGAATGATGTATTTAAGATGAACTGAGTGTTTAGGTAAATCCACAGATATGGGGGAAAATATATTTAAAGAATAGAAATAAGAGTATGGGAAAGGATCCGGAACTTATAATGACATATTAAAAGTAAGCTAAGTCTTGAGCTAAGTCCACAGAGATGGGGGAAAGTGTATGTGAGGAGCAGAAATATATTTATGATAGTTTAGAATCTTTACTGAGGAGAAATGATTTTAGTGTTCCAGATAAAAAGTTAAGAGAACTTTTAATATATGTTAGAAAGAATTTTCCAAATGTAAATCCCAATTGTGTTTTAAGTGAAACTCTCTGGGTTCAAGTTGGTCTTAAACTTTTTGATGATGTTTGTTTGGGAGATAGAAAAGCCCCTTTTTATTACCGTCTTGGAGACTGATCAGAGAATCTTTAAGTGAGCCACTTACTAATTCTGAAAAGACAGAGACTTCTTCGCTGTCTTCTCAATTGGTGTCACAATATATTGCTAATTGCCGTGACTTTTTTCAAGCACAAATCCAGGGGACCCCGCCACCGCTGTCCCCCGTTGCTGGGGGGAGCCGTTCTGCCGCACGGTCTTCGATGCCGCTCGAGCCGTGTTTTGCGAGCCCAGGGGCCCCGATTTCCCCTTCACCAGCCCCCCGTTCTGCGGCTCCCCGCTCCGCAGTGTCGGTCCCTGCGGCATCGGTCCCTGCGGGACTGCTCCCCGCACAGACCGGCTTGGATGGGGCGGTGGAGTCTGCGCCTCCACAGCCGCCCCGCACAGCAGCTGTGCCCGCTCCACGGCGTGTGTTCAAAGCAATCCCCAGAGCGGTGTCCCCCTTCCCGCCCCTCGCCGCAGCCTGGCCGAGGCTGCTGAGCCGGCACAGCCCCTGCCCGCCCCACGCCATGTGTTCAAAGCAACCCCAAGAGCAGAGCCACCCCTTCCCTCGCTGCGGCTGCTGTGCCTGCTCAAGGAATTCCGCCCCCGCACACCCCATGGATGACATCGCATTGGGAAAGAGCAGGGAGAACTGGGCGGGGAGAGGAAAGGGCAGCGAAAAGTTAGTTTTCTCACTCCAGACCGCCGATTGCACGGCAGGATCGCGATCGAAAGCGCTTCTAACAACTCTTAAGCAATTGCAGGGCGCCCGCCCGGACCCAGCCGATCCAGAGAAGACCCGGGCGCAGCAGCGACATCGCCATCCCGGGGCGCAGCCACGGAGAGCGGAGCGCTGCTGCTCCTCTCTCCCTCTCCGCCGCCTCGGCCCGCCCGCCCCGTGTCCTCCTCCGTGTCCGGTGCCCAGGGGCGGTGACAGCCCGGGCCCCGTGATGGGAGTGGGTCGGGCACAGCCGCTCCGCTCCCCCTCTCCGCATCGCTCCCAAAGGCTCCGTAACCCCCCGCTGCTCCCCCCGTGTCATGCACGGGGCCAGTGCTGCAAAGAAGAGGGGAAAGGGCGGTGGGGTCATGTCAAAAACTGCTTTTAACCACATTGTTGGGGGCAGGCGGAGCAAGGGGACATGAACATGATAACAGATTCAGTTCTATTGTCACCGTTCTTTTATGTTAAAGTAAAAGGTGTTTGTTTTCTGCATTGTTGTCAAAAAGATGCTGAAATTCTTGGAGTGGTGAAGGTACAGGATTTAGCAATTCGTTATTGCTCGGATATGAGTGGGCATTTGTCCAATTGTCAGCATTGAGTTTAAATTTCTCTATAGTTAATTATTTTAAAAACCCAGCTTCTAAGCCTTTGCAATGCCCTCATTATGAATTAATAAGTTCTGAATTTCTATAAAGAAGTAACTTGCAAATTTATGCCTCGCAGATTTATTATCAGTATTTGAGCTTTCCCTTCAAACTAGATTGCAATAGATATCTAGTTTACATTTCTTAAATTATCAATGAAATGCTTCATAAACACAAATCAGGACCGCTTCTAGGACCATCATCTGTAAAATCTGTAAAATCTGTAAAGTTTAATTCAACCCAAAATTTCCTTTATATATACTGGAAAAATAGTATTTCTCTATAAGCTTGATTTCTAAGGCTCAAATTTAGTTTCTCTATTTAATTTCAAAACCATTGTATTGAGTATGAATTCTGTATTACAGAATGATTTTGATTTCTATTTTATTGTTTAACTTGAATTCTTTCAACATTCCAAGTAAATTTTAGAAAACCTCCAGACACACCCCTGAATCAAGTGTATGAAGAGAATTAGTTAAGTTGTGAATTTAATATTCCTTTGTTTTCATTTTTATTAATTCTCTCTCTTATTTCAGCAGGTCTCCTATGACCTGACCCTGTGCTGTCTCGTGATTTTAAGTATTTTTCAGAGTTTCAAGAAAATTATCTGAACTTGGTTGAAAGTCTCTTCTGAATTACTAGTCTTACAGTTTTCCCCAGTTGTTATTACAGAAGCACTCCAGCAGCCTGCCATGTGCAAAGCATCTCATCCCAAAGAAAAACTTCAGAGAGATCAAGCTGAAGGAGTTTGATTTCTTTCTCACCTTGAAATGTTTAATTGTAGCTTTTGTTCCTAAGAAGCCTGTGGGTTTTTTTTTTAAAGATGTCAGAGAGTTCTCTTCCAATTAGAATTTAGGCCGAGGCCAGGCCTTAATTCTACCTGAAAGGGAAATTGTGCAAACCCAGGTGTTTTCTGCATCAAAATAATATTCCAGTCTTTTGACTTGGCAATTTGACCCTATCAATATGGCAGCTGAAGCTAATTTTAGGGTAAATTTGATGCTTATTTTCTAGACATGAACATCGAATTCCTCAAGGCTTCTTGTTGGCAGACTCTGAGGTGATGACAGGATTGATAATTGTCTAGATTTATAAATGTATGTCTATTATTTAAAGTACTCTTGATTGCTGTGTTGTGTTTTACCTGCAGAAGATTGTGAATTTTGAGTTTATTAAAAAAAAAAAAAAAAAAAGGGGGAATCGGTAGTATTGTAGAATTTATTGTTAGATAATAGTTTAAGAAAAATACGAAGTTCAATTATATGTTATGCTTATGCTTTGTTTGGTTTTAGTATTACAGATTTGTCAGTTAGCCAACTTAAAGTAAATGCTTAAGTAACTTTAGTTAATGTATTAAGTTTAAATACCATATGTCTGTCCAACACATCCCCAGAAAAACTCCTTCTCACTTGTTTAGCTATCCTTATAGTTATATTGTTAATGCAAATCTGTGTGTGCTTTGCCATGATTACCAATTTGTTCCTGAATGAAGCTGGTGGAGTTTTGCTCTGATGACTGGGTGAAAGGAGCAGGGCTGGCCAAGACCCTCCTGAAATAGTCAAGGGCAAGGCTGGGTTGGCCTCTGTGTTTGCCACCAAGAAGATTTTTAGCTCTGCTGCTGGCTGCAATCCAGCAGGCGTTGAGCGGTGGGGACACACGCTGTGCCAGACCTTGATGAAAGGGATGACCTTCTCTGCTACCAGAGGGCCACCCAGGAGGAGAAAATGGGCCAAGTAGCCTGCAAGTGATATGAGTCTCAGAATGGTACAATTTGGATGGTTTGTTTAGTGAATTGGAATTTAGCATCATGGATGAAAAAGTTTTTTGGCGCTAATCATGGTGCCTTGTTTTCTCCATGCATTTCACAAATGATTAATAAGTCTGTTAAGGGAATCTTTGTGGTTCTAAGAGGAGGAGGAGGAGTCAGTGAGTCAGGGTCTCTCTGAATTCTTCAGAGAGAAACCAGAGTGCAGGGATTGAATTAAAGCCTTTGGATGGATTGAAGTATATTAAGCCACTCACACATAAAATAGACATTTAAGTAGAAGTAAGTTAGTAATTTTAGGGTGAGCTCTAATGTTTTCAGTAAGTGACAGGTTTCAAATGCCACAGTAGCAGTGTGAGTTCTAGTGAAAGTTGAAACATACTGATATTTTCAGCAAGAGGCTCCAGGCCCACAGTTGTAGACAGGACATAGACATAATAGAGCTATGGTAAGAATATTGCTTACACATTTCAGATAGAACAAGATAGGTTGTATGTGTAGTTCTATACGTAACCTGGTGTGCTAAGAAACTAGAATTCTCATAGGTTAAGGAGTGGTTGTCCGAGTTTGCGTTTTAGCTTTTTGGGAAAATCCTATATGAGGTATGTATTGGGGAGAGTTGTTGCTTTTCAGCCGTCGGCTTTTAGCCATTGGCTTTTGCCAGGGCTTTTAGCCATCTGCTCTTTGCCAGGCTTTTGCTTTGCTACTGCTTTGCTATTACTTTACTGCGTGCCTTTTGAGATTGATGTGCTTTGTAATAAAAGGTGTTTTGTAATAAATAACCTTTTTAACTATTAGCTGCTTTGCTTGTTTAAGATAACCCGACAGAGTAGGAGCCAAGAGCTCCAGAGGGCTGAGAAGCTCACAGGGAGCAGCTGATGGTAATGGAGGGGAGAGATGTGAAAGGAGAAATAGGGAGAAGTGTGGACACTGCCTATGGGGAGATGAATGTGAGGCACTTGATCAGCAGCCTGGAATGGCTGGAGTTCCTGTGGGCTCTGTGAACACTCAGTGCCAGCACAACCACGAGGTGATAACCCCGTTCCTCATGGAGCGCAGAGCTGAGCGTGGGGCAGAGCAGGTCCCGTCAGGCCCTGGCCTGGGAATGACCCTGGAGTGCTGCAGTAATGGGAATAATGAAATACTATGAGAGATCATAAAAATGGCTTTTGCTAGGCCCAGGGCAGGCCCAGGGCTATTATAATAGCGATGCTTACTAGGCCCAAGGACAGAGTGTCCTTGTAGACGATGGAATGAGGGGATTTCCAGAAACTAGATAAAAGGCAGGAAATAGAATTTAATTTTAGCCATATATCGTTATATTTAGTAAGAAAAGTAACCAATTATAGTTTAGAATAGGCCTGGTGTACGGCGCGTGTAGAGCGTACCTGACCAATTAAGACAAGACAAGATGCTGCTTGTCGCGTGTACGGAACTAAAAGGACTATATAAATCACTGTAACAAAGCAATAAATCGGAGTGTTATCCCCACATCGCATCGGTGTGTCACGGTCCGCCTAGTTAGGGCGGGGGTCGTGAAGGTTCTTTTAATATCTCAGGGTGCAAAAGACACACAAAAGGAACAATATCAGTTACTCTTGCAAAGAATGCACTTTATTTTGTGCCAACCAATGTATGTGATAGAGGAAGGAGAAGGGGGGGGAGAGAGAGAGAGAGAGAGAGGATTGGAAATTGGAATAGCTACCAACGGCCAGACGAGCCCTTGTGGTCCGGCCAATAGGCTGTCCAGTACTGCTGGGGAGATCTCAGGGGTCTTCAGTCGAGAAAGTGACTTTATAGTCTTTTCCAGAGCGAGTGGCCTCTGGCCAAAACGTGGGAAGGCTTAGGGACCATTGTTCTCTGTAGAGGCAGGTATAATCCGGGAAGAGTTCCAACAGCAGCTCGGGGGGAGCAGAGCATACGTGATTATCGGGGTCGCCGTGACCCATGCTCGGGGTCTCATTGTTTCTTCCATCGTCGAGTGAACACAGTTCCAATCTCATGACTGGTTGTCATGAGAACACACCCTGGTCACCTGCAAGTAGCCCGTTTCGTGCCCACCTAGGCCAGAGTTCTGGAAACCGTAGGTCAGGGGTCTTCAGATGTCGGTCGTTGGGCAAAACAAACGAGAGGCTCTTAGACGGACTCTCACATCACCCCATGACCAACGAGCGTCGCTGAACTCCATCTGCATGATGTAGTCACGTCGTCTTCGGGACTCGTCCGAGTCGGTAGCTGACCCAGAAAACGGGGACAGAAAAGGGGAAAGAGGAAAGAGGAGAAATGGGAAGGAAAAGGAAAAGGGATAAACACAAAAAATAATCACATTAAAACTGATTAAAAACAATTTTTCAAACAAATCACAATCATGTCACAATAACTTTTAAACAATTAAAACAAATTAATAAAATAAGTTTTAAACAATTCAAACAATTAAAATCAAGACAAATTAATATTGATCATAATATGTTCTTTTATAATTAATACAATTATTTTTCCAAAATAATTTTTTAATCAAAACTTAACATTACTAAAACTGATCACATCAATTATACGATTAGTTCGGTGTTAGTGGCCTAACTCTTGCTGCTAGTGTAGTTTGGCTGGTGTCAATAACTTTAGGGGTATTTCTGGCAGATGGTATAGTGATCAGATTGTGTGCTTCCATTGCTGATGCCAGTCGTGTCAGTCGTTTTACCATTCTCCAGTTCTGGATGTATAGAATAGCTGACAAAACAAAACCAATCAAAACCAAAATCAAAAGCACACAATAGGATGACACAATTTGTTTAGGATGCCAGTAGCAGTAGGTGACCACCCAAAACAACTAAAACAAACCACAAACAATTTAAATCAATATTTAAAAGAAAATACAACAAAATGAAAATAAACAATCTTAATAACTAAAAACCATTTTTTTTAAATCAATATTCATAATGCAATACAACAAAAATAAACAATTTTTAAAACAAGCAATTTTTAAATTATAATTCAAAATGTAACAAAACTAAAATATGCAAAATCATGTTTTATCCTTTTTAAATCATGCATTTAGCTTTGTACCAATGACCTTAGGAATGTCAGCAGTAACTGGTTTGTATACATAATGCAGAGGATTGCTGATTTGTAAAAGATAATGAAAGGTAAAAATTATACCTTGTAATTTTAGTAAAATTATAAACATAAAGATTTAAATGATTTTTAATACTCACTACCAAATATGCATTATCACAAACAGTTCTAAAATATGCATACCCATTGCCTATATTCCCTATCAGTGTTTCAAAAATCTCATTTGGATGAATTTCAAAGTTGCAAATGTCATGATTCAGCCATGATGGGGAATGTTGAATATACTAAAGCATAACATATGATCAGTACAAAAGCTGTGTTTGTGTTTGTACTGGAGTCACAGGTAAAATTTACCAAATTTCCATCAGAATTGGAATTCCTTTTTTTTTTTTTTTTTTAAAAACTCATGGGCATTATCCCAAATTATTGTCCAGATTTCAGTAGGGAAAATGCCTTCTTCACTTTTCCTTATACTTCTAAATCAATACTATTCAAAATTCCCAATCATGTTCCCTCACCACTGGTTATTTTTCTTTTTGTTTATTTTTTTTTAAATGATCTCGCTTTTGCAAGCAGGTTGTCTACCCTTAAAACAGGTGAACAAGCTGGCTGAATTACTGAGTCATTGTTTTGCATTGGCAATTTGACTTGTTTTAAAAGACCATGCCGAACTGAACAGTATTAGCTGTTGGCCAATTTTCAAATTACATAAGGTCCAATTTCAAGAATATTTAGGCTCAGACTAACCAGTGGTTTGGGTAAAAGGTGTTATGGACTGGAATTCCACACTTCCCAGTTATTCTCCCAAAAGGGAATCCACTTGTACCTCCTGTAAAAGCAGCATAAGAGCCGGCAGAATGGCAACACAGGAGGCTCTCTGCACTGTGAGCTGAAAACACTCTAACAAACATCAGTGACCCAAACCAAGGGCCACCGTCCTCAGCAATAATTTGTTCAGCAAAAGCATTAGTGAACAAAGATTTGTCTGGAGGAAATATTTTAATTACTGGAGGCATATTTATGCGTAGCTGCTGCACTCCAAGTTCTCAGTTTTGATATTGCCAGATTTTTATGATTGTGAAGATTTTACAGTAGTGTCAATTGGGAACTTTGCTTTAACTGATTTCTGGGCCACCGTCAAGGGGCAGTCCCAATGGTGGCTGTCTTCAAAAACTTCAGTTCCTGAGAAGGTTTTGAATTTTCATAAAGACAATTTGCAGGACAAACTTTCTAAATGGGTGATTATTTTTCTTGGAGCTCCTTTTTGAATTCAGGCATTTTAACCTGGTCTAAAGAGGTTAATGTATCGGGTGGGATACATGTCATTTCACCCTTCCAGAAAATCCCCAAAAATTTGACTTCCTGTGAGGGTTTCTGTATTTTCTCTGAAGGAATCTGCAAACCAAGGCTTTCTAGGTGTGAAATTATTTTCTCTTGTACACCCCTCACTTCCTTTTTTTCTCCTTCTCCTATCAATCTGTATTGATACACAGCTACAGTGTCAGGTTTGGGTATGTCTTCCCATGTGAAAGCAAAATTATTCATGTGTTCTGGCCGTAGAGGTATAAGTTCAGCTAAGTTTGGAACAGCTGCTGTGAGAGGACATGTAACTGGCTTAACCAGAGAGTTAAAGGCACTGTGAGTGTAAAAGGCATTGAGGGCAAAGTATTGTTTTCTTATTGTAACAACTCCATATTTCTGGGCAGCTAAATTTGTTAATGCAGAGTCACTTACAAAAGTAATAATTGCCTGTTCAGGACCAACTATTGCTGTTATTAATAAATGTCCATTTGCAGGATTTCGGGTGAGCGATTCCAAAAACAACCAATCACCCCCATTTCTCTGCTCACCTAAAAGAAACGGTGATTTATAGTTTCCATGATTCCGAAGTTGTTTTGTCTCAAATCCTGCAAGTTGAGAAGAATGCTTTGGCTGGATGCCCAGAACCTGAGGAGAAAGTTGCATTGGCATAATAGCCAAACTCTGTGAAACTGGGAGGGCACTGGGTTTTCCCACAAGGATATTATCAATATATTGATTAACAGCCACATTTTCAGGTTTGGGATTTTGAACTGGGGATCCCAAATCCTGCATAACCAGTTTGGTCACTTCTTTGGCACTAGAGTGAACAGGGTATTGTTTTACATTTACAGCTAATTGCATAGGTGATTTATAGCTAGCAGTGAATTGTATTCCCTGCACAATTTGCAAGCAGGCAGTTTTGAAAAAGTTTTTTAGAGGTTGATCAGGGTTACCAATTAAAGCTACAAGGTCTCCCCTTTTCAAGGGGTTAAGCCCTGCTGCCGAATAAACTGTGTGCTGAGTTGGGGACCATAACTTACGTTTCAGTTGTGCTGCAATGAAAATTCCGTGTCCCCAGAATCCACAAGCTACTTGTTCTGATAATTCAGTAGCAGCACACAGGATTTTTGTAGTGGTTATTTGTCGGTCAAAATTCTCATCATTGATACAATTGTGTTCTTACTTAACTACATGTTTCAAGCTAGGGCAATAATATTCCCCACTATTTTGCATCAAAGTTAGTTCCTTTTGAGGATATAATAGATTAACTTCATTATCCTCTGTTTCTTTTGGTGGAAAAGTGTGTTTTAAAATGTTAGTGTGTTCTTGTTTTAGGCCTGCTCCTAGAGAGTTATTCTCATGTTTTAAAGAATGAATCTCATCTCTCAGAGCATGATTTTCATTTACCAAAGCATGATTTTTATTTCTCAAAGTCTGATTCTCATTTCTCTCCTCATTTAATTGTTTTTGCAAAATTTTTACATAATTTGCTTCTTGATCTAATTGTTTTTGCAAGATTTCTGCGTAATTTGATTTTTGATCTAATTGTTTTTGCAAGATTTCTATGTAATCGCCCTTGCTGTAATTGTTTTTGCAAGGCTTCTACTAAATTTTGCAAAGAGTTAATAATTGCTTTTTCTTCACCTTCACAGAAAGTAGTTTACAGCTGCAGTGAGGCAGGCCCCAAAACTGAACAGAGAATGGTCTTATTTTCTGCCCCAGTTTGAATTTTGATTCATGTTGCAAAATAACTTATCAATGACATTTTCTAAATCAAACCAATTACTCGTTAGCCCATTTTTCCTCTGCTCGGGAGGGTTTGACATTATGTTGAGCTAACAGCATAAAAATGCAGCTTTATTCTTTCTCAGGCATTTTTGCGAGGGTGGGTGGGGGGAACCACTTTAGGAAGGTGTGCTTAAAGTTACACAAAAAGCACGGCTATCAACAGTGTCCTTTCCCCCTCACCTCTGAAGCAGGTGAGGGAAACTCACTACTTGGGAAGTAATAACTTAATTACAAAAACACCTTGTGTCTTCTTGGTCCCAAGTAGTCAAAAACCACCAACTAAACAGCAAAAACCACTATTCTGGGTAAGTCACGATTATGTATGTAGGGGGAAAAAATCACCAGGAGTTTAAGGCTTGTTACACACGCAGCTCTTGCTGAGCACAGCCCTCTCTCTCTTCCCTGGGTGGCTGAAGAGACCTACCACTTGGGCACTATCTTCCCAATAAAAACACTTTGTCTCTTCGCGACACCAAGTAGTCAAATACAACAACTAAACAACAACAATAACAATATTCTGCGAGTTAAGCAATATGTGCTAGGGGAAGAACCACTCAGGAGTTCGAACATAAGTTACACACACAGCTTCCTCTGGCTGAGCACAGCCCTCTCTTCCTGGGTGGCTGAGGGGACCAGACTGTTTGGGAGGTTCTCCTTAGTTTCTAAACAGTTGTCCCCTCAACTACACCAAGCAGCAACAACAAAACCACAAGTCCCATCTTTTGCACATTTGAGATCCTTCTCAAAATATTCTCCGATAGCTGAAATGGAGTTGGTCACACTTGGGTCTGTGTGCAGATTGTGGAAAGAACCAATACCACCTCCCTTTGCTTTTCACCACTGTTCAGCTTTCACAGACAGGATAGGTGCGGCTGAAATGGAACGGATCTTCCCCTGTTACAAAGTGCACAGAGTACCCCAACCTCCAGTATCGGGAATCCAAAGCCGACTACGCCAAAATGTTACGGTCCGCCACCTGAGTGGGGGTCGTGAAGGTTCTTTTTCAGGGATCTCAGAGCGCAAAAGACACACTCCAAAGGGGACAAAACCAACTTAATCTTACAGAAATGCACTTTATTTGTGCTAAACCAATTGCAAGGAAGGGATATGAGGCTAAAAGAAGAGAGGGTTTGGAAAGGAATAGCTACCAACGGTGGATGAGCTCGGTCGCCAGTAGGCTGCCAGTACCGCTGGGAGATCTCGGGCTCAAGTCGAGAAGTACTTTATAAGTCTTTTCCAGCAGCAGTGCCTTGGCCAAGGGCAAGATTCATGGACTATGATGTGAGACCAGTTGTCAAGGCAGGGAAGCCGGCGTGATAAACAGAAACTGCTCCAGAGCAGAACCTGAGCAGCACCTCAGCACCAAACAGCCAGTCTGGCAGGCATCCCGCGATAGGCCATGCTCCACTCTGCAGCTTTAGTGGTGAAGAGTCCCTAGCAGCCTCTTGGTGGCGAGGCAGATCAGAAAACCAGGACCCACAACAGTCTGCAGGGGGGGGGGGGGGGGGGGGGGGGGGGGGGGGGGGGGGGGGGGGGGGGGGGGGGGGGGGGGGGGGGGGGGGGGGGGGGGGGGGGGGGGGGGGGGGGGGGGGGGGGGGGGGGGGGGGGGGGGGGGGGGGGGGGGGGGGGGGGGGGGGGGGGGGGGGGATATTTTGTCAGCAGCACCAGAACCAACTTAACAGACAAGGCCTTCTCAGAGGTGGGCAAGGACAAGAGAGAGCAGGCGTTCTGGAGAGGTTTAAACTGCGTCAAGGGCCATTGGAGTTGGACGTTAGGAAGAACTTTTTCCCAGAAAACTGGCATTCCATATTGGAATGGACAACCCACAGCAGGAGGTGCCCAGGATAGGAACGCCTGGGTGTGGCACTCAGCGCCGGGCTGGAGTTGCCATGGGGGGGATGGGTGCCAGGTTGGATGCCGTTGCCATGGTAACACGGGGCTCGTGGAAGGCGATGGATTCTGTGCTTCTGTGACATGGCAGCTGCGGGCACAGCGTGGCAGCAACCGGAAGGCAGCGTGCACAGCGCCAAGGCAGAGCTTGTGCGGAGCTTGTGTGGAGCTGACGCGCAGCAGCAGCAGCGCCATGGCTAGCCGCACCTTTGCTCGGCTCCTGCTGCTTGGGCTGATGGTGATCTTGGGCCGGCCCCTGGACATTTCCAGCCACCCTGCCACGGACACGGGCACCTCGGCTGTGCTTGCCGCGACCCCGGAGCAGCAGGACGTGTGCCCAGGCTCGGAGCCCTCTGGGCTCATGCTGGTCCTTTCTTGGATTTGCTTAGGCCTGGACCTGCTGATGAAAGCTTACTCATTCAGCTGCTGGCTGCGGAGACGCTGGGGACAGGTCAGGGAGGGAGGGAAGCCAGGCAGGTGGGATGGTGCCGGGGGGTAGGGCCGGGAGCCGTCCAAGCCTTGGGCCAAGACGGTGTCCAGTGAGCCCTGAGAGCCTCCACGCAGGAGAAAGCTGGGCAGGTCCCCGGGGTCCTGGGCCTCTTGGCAGCCCTCTGCCCAAGGCCCGGAGGCAGCAGGAGGGACTCAGCCCCTGGGCCGGAACCGGGCCCAGGCTGAGCCCAGGGGCACCAGGCAGCAGAGCCTGCGCCCAGGACAGCCCAGCCAGGCCCGCGTGTCTCCCGCAGAGGCCAAAGCCAGCCTGAGAGGGCTCAGCCTCCCGAGCCCCTCTGCCCCTCGGCATCAGGCTCCTGTGTTGTGCTCTCCAGAAGCAGCAGCGCCCCTCACATTCTCCAGGGATGGGCTGCCAGGGATACGACTGCCACAAGGAGCTGCTCCAGCTGCTGAGGGACAACCGTGCCCTGATGCGGATATGCCTGGCTCACCATCCTTTGCAGATGCCTGGAGAGAAGAGACGGAGGAAACGGGGCATTTGCAAGGGGAGGAGACTCTACTTCTCCCCTTGACAACGCCTCTCTCCGTTCCCCGGGTCACTGCTGGGGAGGCATGACCAGTGCTCAGCCTGGGCACTGGGACATCCCCGCTCATAGGTGTTAGTGAAGCCCCTCACTCTTAGGCTTTGGTCTAGGGTTCCCAGTTGTCTGCTCTTCCTGAAGTTGTGCTTTTTCATAGAGCTCAAGTTCCCAAAAGTTGATGTAGTCTTAGGCGTAAGGCTCTCTCCCCCATAGCCTTCTCACCCTTTAGCTGTAGCTCTTAGGAGTAGTCCAAATCAATAAATTTTACATTTTCTGTGCATTCTTGATGCTTTTTATTGTTGCTGCATTGTCCAAAAGGGAACAGAGCCATTGCAGGGTTTTGCACCTGAGCTGCACAGCAGCCGGAACGAAAAGGCTGAGTGTAAGCACAGTGCTTGAGAGAGAGTATGAAGGGCAGCTGTGTTGCCCGATATCCCAAACAAAACACAAACTAACAGAGTTAGTTTATGCGGTGCTTTATTCGAAGGGCCCGGAGACCTGCGGACTAGCGTCCAAAGACAGATCTCACCAGTTCCCATTTTTGCCAGGTTTTTATACCCTCTTACAAAGTTGTCTACGTGCAGAAACACACACACTTCAAGGCAATACAGATACATAAATCTTGTAGATATTATTCCTAAATAAGTCATAAATTCTACATGCTTGTCTACTCCAAACTGTAGGCTACCCCCCCTAAATCCCCCTTACTTGTATTCCCACCACCAGAACCCTTTATCATTGATTATACATTAACCTTTATCGTTTATTATTTCGTCATGTTCTGTATGCTCTACTAGATCCTTTAATTCTTTTGTAGTTCTCAGTACATTCCCAGGCCTGTTTTCCCAGGGCCTACTTGTGAACTGCTGCCTTCTAAGCCTTAGCATAACTACTACTACTCATAATTCTAATACATTTTATAGTAATTTTACAGATTCGGTATCAACTCCCCCCTTTTGAGCATTCTTCAGATCTTCTGCAAGGATGCTCAACTCAGTTCATTAAGTGATGTTTTCTAGGTAGGTTGGTGGACTTTCTCGAGAAGCTGATGAGATTACTTCTTTCCGTGTCAGGGCTCTCATCACTCGTCGGGTGTGAGTTCCTTCTCGAGCAATCATTCCTAAAAGACATCTATACCCAATTATACATATCACAATAACGATTACATTCATGATAACATACTGTATTATCGATGATATCCAACCAGAGACTTGGATTCCTAGGGATCTAAATAGTGCTCCTGCTCAATTATGTTCAGCTTCTTCCTGCACTTCATGCACTTTTGTTTCAATTTTTTCCAATTGACTTATGTCCTTTTCTACTTCTTCAGTGACATTCGGTATATGTACACAACAGTGGTCAACTTTGCTCTGTAGGTATCCACACACCCCATGTTCCTTTAACAACAACATATCTAACGCCACCCTGTTCTGTACCGTCATTCTAGTAGTTGCTTGTAACTGTAAGTTCAGATCCCTAAATCCTTTCTTTGTAACTGCGGCCAACCTCTCAGTTTGTCCTAATAATTTGTACAGCATCTGCCGGTTTCTATATGTAGAAATTGGTGCAAACAGGGATTCTAGTACCCATCCAAATTTAACTCCTGATGAGGGTTCATGCCATTCATCTTCATCTCCCAGTCCTAGTTCTTCTGCCACCTCATTTGTTTCTCTCTTTGTTCGTGACTGCATCTCTTCTTGTGTTAATTAAGACTGTTTCCAGAAAGGGCAAAGTGTAGGGACCCCTAAAGTGATCTGCGTGACTGGACCGTTAATGGGCATATGGGTGGTCCATTGTCCGTGCCCCATTACCCACACTGAATGCCCTGGACTCCTGACGGTAGTCGCCTGACAATCTTTCCAAACCCCTTTTATTTCACCTGTTATTGTATGATTATATCTTTGACATTCACAACCCCGTTTTAGTAGTATCCGGACTGGCACTAAACCAATTTGGGATTCGGGGGTATCACATGTGATGATTTTGCCACAATTCCAGCTAGGTGTGGGGGTCAGTCGATCCCGTCTTACTATTTCTGTCCCTAACATTCCTGGGTGGTTTTGCTCTCTTTGGCCTGACCATTCGACACACCAATGTACTGGTCCTATGTAACTGTAAGATTCTAACAAGCTGGGACCCCAAATCGTTTTCCAGTGTTCCCATTCTTCTCTCCCTTCTTGACATACTATCTCATAAGAATATTCTGTGACTGGTTTTTTTCTCTTTTTCTTTATGTCATAAGAACACCAGCCTACATCCTTAAATCGTCCAATTTTTGAATAAACTGCATTTGGTAATTTTAGGCACTCACTCCTTCGTCCCGGCGATGACCATTGCCCTCGAACTGTATAGGTCTCCTCTATCATCTTAGTATGATTCCGCATCACTTTATTACATCTTTTTGTCCCATTTATGGTTTCTGGAGGCATTTCCCCAACAGGAATGATGCCCCATGGTATTGGATCTCCCGCCGCTTTAGATAAGGGTAAACATGCAGTGATGGATGTCGTATTTTGTACTTGCCCAAAATCTCTAACTAATCCCACTATTAAATTTTCTTGTCCCAATTCTTGTTGTGTTTTTCCAACCTCTGTCGCCTGTGGTGTCCTCCTATTCTCTTTTAGAACATCTACATTTAGATACCCATAGTCAAAACTTTCTCTAATTTGCACAGTGCATATGAACTGACCGCTCTGATTAACTTCTATATGGGGTATCATCAGTGTGGTATTACCTTTCTGCTGTTCCATATCCCAGAATGTCACGATCCCTTCGGTGAATACCTGGTCCGTAGTAATTAGTCTCCAGAACGCTTTTACTTCCTCGAATCCAACTCTCTGGTCATTAGAAAATAAACAAGTCAAATTTACTCCTGCTCCTTCAGGTACAACTAGATTTGGTTCAGGCGCAGTGATTTTGACAAAAGCTTCCCCCACCCGCACAAAGCATGTTTGCATTATTAGTACCAACAAAGTCAAGGTTTTGCCTTGAACACCATTTTTGTTGCTGATAAGGGCTGGACCTCCCATTTCGATGGGACCTTCTTGATCCGGGTGTAGTGAATCCAGTTTTCGATCCCTTGGACCTTCACTGCTGTGTAGGTTGTCATGATCACCTGGTGAGGACCGCCCCATACTTCTTTCAAGGGTTCCGTATTCCAGTTCTTCACATATACTTGATCTCCTGGCTGGATGTCATGGACAGGATTTTCCAAGGGCAGAGGCTGGTTCCACTGCAATGCTCCTCGCAGTGCTGTAAGGACTTTATTTAAAGACAAAACGGAATTCAACAATACTTGATCTCCTACTAAGTGAGGGTCCCCTTTGTAGGTTGCAGCATGATATGGTTTGCCATACAAAATTTCTTATGGACTTACTCCTATCTTTTCTCTAGGTTTAATCCTGATCCTTAGCAAGGCTAGAGGTAGTGCCTGAGGCCACTGTATCTTCGCTTCCTGACAAATTTTCTTAATCTGCCCTTTTAATGTCTGATTCATCCGTTCTACTTGGCCGCTGGATTGTGGTCTCCAGGGTGTATGGAGATCCCAAGCTATCCCTAACACTCTGGCTACTTCTTGGACCACTCCAGCTACAAAGTGAGGCCCCCTATCTTAGGACATTCCTAATGGGATCCCGAATCTTGGGATAATTTCCCGTAGTAAAGTTTTAATTACTTCCTTTGCTTGGTTAGTCCTGCATGGGAAGGCTTCTGGCCACCCTCAAAAGATACACACATACACCAGTACATAACGGTACCCTTGTGCTCTTGGTAGCTCTGAGAAATCTATTTGCCAATAGTCTCCTGGTTGCGGCCCTACTTGTAACTTTCCTAGTTGTATTTGCCTTCGTGTCATTGGGTTATTTTTAATACAGACTGGACACGTGGCGTTAATCCGTTTTGCCATTGTTAACATCTGGTTGGAAATCACCTCATGTTTTAAAAATTGTACTAATGCCTCCGCTCCCCAATGGCACTTTTTATGTTCGATTTCTAAAACTGTTTTCATTACCTTTGTTGGTAGTACAACCTGACCTATAGCCGTGACATACCATCCTTTTTCATTCTTCTGAGCCTGGAGAAATTGAGCGAGTTTCTCATCTTCATGAGTGTACCATGGTCTCTGCTCAAGAAAAGAAGTAGCAGGATTAGATCGCGCTGGTAATAAGGCTAATTGTGTCCATACCTCTCGGGCAACCTGTTTGGCAACTCTGTCAGCCAACTGGTTTCCTTGGGATGCTTTTCCTTCTTCATTCCGGTGTCCTCTTACATGCATCACTGCTACTGCCTGAGGTTTATGCACTGCTTCCAAAAGTGCTAATATTTATTCTTTGTGCTTAATTTCTGATCCTTGAGAATTTAATAGTCCTCTTTCTTTCCACAGAGCTCCATGTACATGTATTACTCCAAAGGCATATTTTGAATCAGTCCAAATGTTTACTCTTTTCCCTTGACTCAATTCTAAGGCTCTTACCAGAGCTTGTATCTCCGCTTTCTGGGCTGAAGTTCCCGGGGTTAAAGCTCGAGCTTCTACTATCTGTGTCAGAGTCACTACTGCATATCCCGCATACCTGGTTCCGTTCTCCATAAAGCTGGATCCATCTGTAAACAGTTCCCATTCCGGATTTTCTAAAGGCTCATCTCTCAGGTCTTTCCGGCTGGCATACACCTGTTCAATGATTTCCACGCAGTCGTGTGTCAATTCGCCTTCTTCTTCCTGGCTGCTGCTCCTAAGAAATTCTGCTGGATTAAGATGATTAGTTATTTTTAATTCCATGTCATCCTGTTCTCGGAGAAGTGCCTGGTATTGTAACATGCGACTTGACGAGAGCCAATGCCCCCCTTTTTGCTCCAAAACTGCAATGACCATGTGGGGAACAAACACTTCCATCCTTTTCCCCAAAGTCAATTTTCTGGCTTCTCGAATTAGGAGCACTGTTGCTGCCACAGCTCTAAGACAACCGGGCCATCCGGCGCTGACAGAGTCTAGCTGCTTTGAGAAGTATCCTACCGGGCGTTTCCATGAACCCAATTTTTGGGTGAGAACCCCTATTGCCAGTCTCTGTCTCTCATTTACGTATAGTTGAAAAGGTTTTGTAAGATCTGGTAACCATAGTGCTGGGGCTTCCTTTAAGGCTTGTTTCGAACTCTGGAATGCCTTTTCTTGTGTTTGACCCCACTGGAACACAGGGCTTTTGGCTGCTTCATACAGGGGTTTTGCTTTTAGTCCAAATTCCAGGATCCACAAGCGGCACCACCCTACCATACCTAGAAAGGATCTTAACTCTTGCGGATTTCGTGGTGTGGGTATGGTACAAATTGCTTATATTCGATTAACTCCTAACTTCCACACCCCTTGTGAAATTTCGCAGCCTAGGTAAATCACTTGGGCTCTTACCAGCTGAGCTTTTTCCTTCGATACTTGGTATCCAGCTTGTCCCAACATATTGAGTAATTCAATAGTGAGTCTGAGGCAAACATCCTTTTCTGTGGAAGCTATAAAGATGTCATCAACATATTGTAGGAGAACATATAAGAAAGGTGATTCTTTTACCTGAGTCGTCTTCCATTCTTCTAACTCTCGAGACAATTGATTTCCAAAAATAGTTGGTGAGTTTTTAAATCCTTGTGGTAGACGCGTCCAGGTGAGCTGCTTCTTGCGTCCCGTGTCTGGGTTCTCCCACTCAAAGGCAAAGTATCTCCTACTTTCAAGTGCCAAGGGGATACAGAAAAATGCATCTTTCAAATCAATCACTGTGAACCACTTAAACCTTTTCAGACACAGCTGTCAACAATGTATACGGATTCGCTACTACTGGGTGTATATCTTTAGTGATATTATTAATTGCTCTTAAATCCTGAACTAATCTATACTTATCATTTGGCTTTCTGACTGGAAATATCGGAGTATTGAATTCTGATTCACATTCCTGTAAAATACCTGAGCTAAGAAATTGTTCAATCATGGGTGCTATTCCTATTCGTGCTTCCAATTTCAAAGGATATTGTCTTACCCTTACCGGGGAAATTCCTTCCTTTAGTTCTATTACAACCCGTTGTGCCGCTTTTGATTTTCCAGGTATTCCTGTTTCCCATACCCATGGTACTACAGCTTGTTCTATTTCTTGTGGTATTTCTGCTGCTTCTACTTCTTTCACTACAAACAACTTAACAATATTCTCCTCAGGAAATTCCAATCTTACTCTACCTTTTTCAAATATTATCTTTGCTTCTAACATTGACAATAGATCCCTCCCGAATAGTGATTCTGGGCTATTTGGCATATATAAGAATTGATGGTCAAATTCTTTCCCCCCAAATTTTATATCTAATGGCCGCAAAAATGTTCGTTCCTCAACTTGTCCCGAAACCCCCACTACTTGGATAGTAGAATCACTCAAAGGTCCTAGCTTAGTGTTAACAGCTGAATATGATGCCCCCGTATCTACTCTAAATTCTAACAGTTTTCCATCCACTTCCATTACTACTTTCAGATCCCTATCTAGTCAGGATGAATTTTGATAATTCCCCATCATAAAGGCTTGGGCAACACCTTGTGGATTTCCGAGAAGGCACCTGTATTATTCGTCATTCCCTGATTTCCATTCCCACCAGCTATAATTCCTCCCCCAAAACCCATTCCTTGGTTGAGAGGACACTCATTTTTCCAATGCCCTCTATTTTTACACAAAGCACATTGATCTATCCCCAGCTGCATTCTTCCTCTTCCCATATTCAATTGGCCCATAAGTCCTCCCGCACCCGTTGGCATTTCCCCTCTTACTATTCCTCTTCCCCTTCCCCATCCACGTCCTCGGCTCCCTCCTCTCATATTATTCCCAGCCGCTCGCTGTAACACTGCTAACATGGTTGCCTGTTGTTTCCTAGCCATTTCTTTTTCCCTATTATTATACACTTTCCACGCAACTTCCAATAGTTTGTCTAAATTCCGAGTATCTTCTCCCTCCAATTTCTGTAATTTCTTTCTAATATCTTCCTGGGACTGCCCCATAAAAATTAATGCTAGCTGTAATTTTCCCGATTCCCCTTCAACTTCCAAATCAGTGTATCTACGAGATGTCTCCTTAAGCCGCTCGAGAAAGGTTGACGGAGACTCATTTTTCTCCTGCCTGACCGAATACAACTTAGACCAATTCAGAGTTTTTGGTATTCCATTCCGGATTCCTTCCGTTAATGACTCCTGATAAGCTTTAAGCCTCCGAGACCCACCCGTCGAGTTGGGATCCCACTCCGGATCTTCCCTAGGTACTAAATCATTTACTGTACCATCCACAAGCCGCAATCTAATCATCTCCCGTGCTTTCTCTGTCATAGCTTTAAACACCATTTCCTTTTCAGTAGAATCCATTATTGTGTCTAACAAAACCTGTAAATCATTCCATACATGCTTGTCTACTCCAAACTGTAGGCTACCCCCTAAATCCCCCTTACTTGTATTCCCACCACCAGAACCCTTTATCATTGATTATACATTAACCTTTATCGTTTATTATTTTGTCATGTTCTGTATGCTCTACTAGATCCTTTAATTATTTTGCAGTTCTCAGTACATTCCCAGGCCTGTTTTCCCAGGGCCTACTTGTGAACTGCTGCCTTCTAAGCCTTAGCATAACTACTACTACTCATAATTCTAATACATTTTATAGTAATTTTACAGATTCGGTATCAGCTGGGGAGAAGATTGTGGGCAGTATTCTCTTGCCTCCATCTTCCAAGCAAGCTCTGATTCCATCACTGTCCACACTGTGCCAGGGGATCCCCAAAGGCATGAGGAAGTGCCGTCTGAGTGGTGGATGCTGAGGAAGCCAAAGGAGTCATTCAGCAGGTAGAGGCGGGAGACACACACAAGGGTGCCTAGCATTTTTCTAGTCATTTTCTATGTCTATATTTCTAGGAAGCCCTCCACCCCTCTCATGCTAAGCAAAGAAAGACAGGAGCAACTTTCTGTCAAACAGATTATCCATTCAAAAAGAGGTCCTTACTCCTCACAAACATGGAATGAAACATTTCATGGAAGATTTCTTCCAACCCTTCCATAGAATAGACATTAGTACCCTACTGAATTACTGCAGCAGTTCCTATCCATTCCTTCAGCATTTACACAGCCTCAGAACATTCCATCCAAGCCAAGCATCTTTAATTCCCATCTCCACTTGAAAACAGCCTTGCTGCTCCTTTCTCTTCAGGTCCCCCTCCTGCTAAGAAGTATCACTTGAAGGGGCGTCCTGCCACAAGGAACCAGCAGCTGCAGCCATAGCACCTGAGGTTCTGCTCCCCATGTGTGTTTGGGAATCTGACTATTCCCTTGGTTTTATTTTGGGCTCCTCCATTTTTAATAACTCAATAAAATTTTCAGTCAGCTTTTTCAATACTTGGCCTTTATCATATCCATCTAATCCCTTAAATCCTTCATCCTCAAAATAAATTGCATCAGAATAGCACTCACAGCTCAGAAATTTGAAAACAAAAGCCATTTTAACTAAAAGCTCAAAAGAATTTAAATGAATAAA
>JAREIS010001024.1:0-34269 GCA_030060385.1 Muscicapa striata striata
AATCTCAATCCATTCCTAATCCCAATTCCAATCCCTAATCCTAATTCCAATTCCTAATCCTAATTCCAATTCCTAATCCTAATTCCAATTATAATCCCAATTCTTCCCCCCATCCTAATCCCAATCCTAATCCAGGATTAATTCCAGGATTTTTCTTGGCTTATTCAGGATTTTTCCTTCTTTTCTCTGGGAATTCCAGAAATTTTAGATCTGGCTCATTCCAAGATTTTCCTAGCTAATTCCAGGATTTTCCTTCTTTTCCTAGAATTTTGGGAATTTAGGATCTGCTCTGGGAGCTGATTCCAAGTTGTTTTCCTTTTTTTCCCTGGGAATTTTGGGATCTGGCTGATTCCAAGATTTTTCTTTCTTTTCCCTGGGAATTTTGGGAATTTTGGGATCTGACTGATTCTATGATTTTTTCATTCTTTTCCCTGGGAATTTTGGGAATTTCAGGATCTGGCTGATTCCAAGATTTTATCCTTCTTTTCCATCATTTAAACTTGGGAAATTCTGAGAATTCCAGAAATTTTAGATCTGGCTCATTCCAAGATTTTCCCTGGCTAATTCCAGGATTTTTCCTTCTTTTCCCTGGGAATTTGGGGAAATCTGGGATTTGGCTGAATCCTGGACTTTTCTTGCCTCATTCCAGGATTTTTCCTTCTTTTCCCTGGGAATTCTGGGAGTTTTGGGAATTCCGGGAGTTTTGGGATCTGGCTGATTCCAAGATTTTTTCCTGCCTAATTCCAAGATTTTTCGTTCTTTTCCCTAGGAATTTTGGGAAATTTGGGAATTTGGGATCTGGTTGATTCCAGGATTTTTCCTTCTTTTCCATCATTTAAACCTGGGAATTCTGGGAATTCCAGGAATTCGGGATCTGCCTATTCCAAGATTTTTCCTTCTTTCCCCTGGGAATTTTGGGATCTGGCTGATTCCAAGATTTTTTCATTCTTTCCCCTGGGAATTTTGGTTATTTTGGGATCTGGCTGATTCCACGGTTTTTCCTTCATTTCCCTGGGGATTTTGGGATCTGACTGATTCCAAGATTGTTTCCTTCTTTTCCCTGGGAATTTTGGGAATTTTGGGAATTTTGGGAATTCGGGATCTGGCTGATTCCAAGATTTTTCCTTCTTTTCCCTGGAAATTTTGGGAATTTTGGGAATTTTGGGAATTTTGGGATCTGGCTGATTCCAAGATTTTTTTCCCGCAGTTCTCGGCCGAGCTGGAGCAGCTGGATCAGCTCCTCCCTTCCTTGGAAAAGGCGGCGCCGATTCCCGGGATTGGCGGCCCCGAAAGGAACGACTCGGGAATTCCGGGAATTCCGGGAATTTCGGGAATGTCGGGAGTGAGCGGAGTGACCCCTCTGCAGCCCAGCACTGCCGCCAGAGCCCCCACCGGTACGGGAATTCCGGGAATTCCGGGAATTCCGGGAATGTTTGGAATGGCGGGAATATCGGGAGACTTGGGAATTTTAGGAATTCTGGGAATATCAGGAATATCAAGAATGGCGGGAATTCGGGGATATTGGGAATGGCAGAAATTCTGGGAATTTCGGGAAAAAAATGGAATGTCAGAAATATTTGGAATATCAGGAATCCTGGAATTTTTGGGAATTCTGGGAATTTTGGAAATTTTGGGAATTCTGGGAATTCTGGGAATATCAAGAATTCTGGGAATTCTGGGAATACTGGGAATATCAGGAATTCTGGGAGTTTTGGGAATACTGGAAGTTCTGGAATATTGGGGATATCAGGAATATCGGAAATTCTGGGAATCTCAGGAATATCGGGAATACTGGGAATATCAGGAATTTTGGGAATTCTGGGAATGTCGAGAATCCCAGGAATATCGGGAATATTCGAGGACTTTGGGAATATCCGGAATACCCGGAATCCTGGAGTTTTGGGAATTCTGGGAATTCTGGGAATTCCGGGAAATTTGGGGATTCTGGGATATTGGGAATGGCAGAAATGTTGGGAATTTCGGAAAAAAATGCAATGTCAGAAATATTTGGAATATCAGGAATTCTGGGAATTTGGGGAATTCTGGGATATGGGGAATTCTAGGAATATCAGGAATTTTGGAAATTCTGGGAATTTGGGGAATTCTGGGAATATCAAGAATATTGGGAATTCTGGGAATATCAGGAATATCTGGAATACTGGGAATGGCAGAAATTCTGGGAATTTTGGGAAAAAAATGGAATGTCAGAAATATTTGGAATATCAGAAATCCTGGAATTTTGGGAATTGTGGGAATTCTGAGAATGTTGGGAACAGCGGGAATATTGGGAATTCCGGAAATTCTGGGAATATCGGGAATTCTGGGAATGTTGGGAATTCTGGGATATTGGGAATAGCAGGAATCCTGGAATTCTGGGAATATTGGGAATGGCAGGAATATCAAGAACGTCATGAATTCTGGGAATGCCGGGAATTCTAGGAATGGTGGAAATATCAGGAATTTGGGGAATTCTGGGATACTGGGAATATCTGGGAATATCGGGAATATCAGGAATCCTGGGAGTTCTGGAAATATTGGGAATGGCAGGAATTCTGGGAATATCAGGAATGTTGGGAGTAAGGGGAAATCTGAGGATTCTTGGAATATTGGGAACATCAGGAATTCTGGGAATATCGGGAATCCCAGGAATATCGAGCATGGCGGGAATTCTGGGAATTTCGGGAATATCAGGAATTCTGGGAATCCGGGGAATCCTGGGAATTCTGGGAATTCTGAGATATTGGGAATTCTGGGAATACTGGGAAAATTGGGAATATGAGGAGTTCTGGGAATTTTGGGAACAGCAGGAATATTGGGAATTCAGGAATATCAGGAATTCCAGGAATATCAGGAATTTTGGGAACTCTGGGAATATCAGGAAAATCCCTCCGTTTCTTCCCTTTTCCCGATTTTTTCTTTCCCGTTTCCTTTTCCTTTTTTCCCCTTTTTCCTCATTTTTTTCTCCCCTCATTTTCCCCAATTTTTTTTTTCCCGTTTTTTCCCAATTTTTCCCGGAATTCCCAGCTCTGGGCTCCTCTCCGGCCGTTCCCGCTCCTCGCGCTCCCTTCGACTTCTGCGATCCCGGAAATAATTCCGGGAATTCCGGGAATTCCGGGAATTCCGGCGCCTCCCGCGGCCCCGCCCAGCCGGGAAGAAACTCCGGGAATGTTCCCAATCCTTTCCCGCCAGATTCAGGTTGGCTCCTTCCCATTTTTTTTCCCAGAATTTTTCCTTGGGAATTCCATGGAAAAACCGGAATTCCGAGTTCCCTTTTCCCGTAAAAACGGAGATTCCCACTTTTCCCAATTCCCAAAAAAAAAAATTCCAGAGGTTTCAATCTGTGTGATCAAAGCCGGGAAAATTCTGGATAATTTTCTTCCCAAATTTTGGGAATTCTAGGAATTCCAAATAAAAGGTTGGAATTCCAGGCAGAAATTTGGGAATTTTTCCAGCACAATTCCGGCCAGAATTCCCAAATTTTGTTGTTTTTTTTTTTTTCCCCAAAGTTTTCACTGAAATTGGATCCCAAATTAGGGAATTTTTCCTGTGGAAAAATGAGAATTGTTGGGAAAATTCTGAGGAATTTCTGGGAATTCTTTGGGGATTTTTTGGGGTTTTTTTTGGGGATTTTCCCAACAATTCCCATTTTTTCCATGGAATCCTCGGTGCTTCCCCATTCCCAATTATCCCAAAAAAATTTATCCCAAATTTTTGGAATTTTGGGATTTCAATTTTGGATTTTTTCATCCCAAATTTTGGGAATTCCACGGGAGGATTTCCAAACAAAGGGACTGAATTCCAGGTGGAAATTTGGGAATTTTCCATGGAAAAAAAAAAAGGGAATTGTCAGGAAAATTCCAAGGAATTTCTGGGAATTTCCTTGAGAATTCCGGAATTTTGGGAGGGAAATTTGGAATTCCCAGACTTGGGATCGAATTCCAGTGAAAACTTTGGGATAAAAAAAAAAACCCACCAAAATTTGGGAATTCTGGCCGAAATTGTGCCGGGAAATTCCCAAATTTCCACCGGGAATTCCGGCCTTTAATTTGGGAATTCACACCCAAAATTTGGGAATTCTGGCCGGAAGCGTGCTGGAAAAATTCCCAAATTTCTGCCCAGAATTCCCAAATAAAAGAACTCCATGTGGAAATTTGGGAATTTTCCACGGAAAAATGGAGATTGTTGGGAAAATTTCAAGGAATTTCTGGGATTTCTTTGGGAGATTTGGGGGGTTTTTTTTGGGATTTTCCTAATTCCCGTTTTTCCATGCTGATCCCATTCCCCATCATCCCCAAAAAACTCATCCCAAACTTTTGGAATGTTGGGATTCCTATTCCAGAATTTCAGGAATTCCTGCTGGAAATTTGGGAATTTCCCAGCACCGTTTTGGGCCAGAATTCCCAAATTTTTGGAGGAATTTTTTCCCACTAAAATTCCAAAATTCCCAAGAATTTTTTTTGGGAATTCCAACTTCTCACCTTCCTCTTTTTCCCAAATTTTTTTTTTTGTTGTTTGTTTCCAGGGCTGCCGGAGCTGGAGCTGGGAGTTCCCGACGCCGGGTTGGGAATTCCGGGAATTCCGGGAATTCCGGGAATGTCGGAGCCGATGCCGTGGGCGGATCCCGGAATGAACCGAGGGGCAATTCCCAAACCCGACGAGTGAGTCATTCCCAAATTTTTTTTTTTTTTTTGGGATAATTCCCATTTTCCGTTTTTTTTTTTTTTTTTTCCCCACACCCCTGGAATTTCCAGGAATTTTTCCCTGTCGGAAAAATCTCGTTGGAATTTTCTTTGGAATTTTTCACCCTTGGAATTTTCTCCTTGGAATTTTTCCACTGGATTTTTTTCATTGGAATTTTCCTCCTTGGAATTTTTCCACTGGATTTTTTCCATTGGAATTTTTCCCTTGGAATTTTTCCACTGGATTTTTTCCATTGGAATTTTCCTCCTTGGAATTTTCCTCCTTGGAATTTTTCCACTGGATTTTTTCCATTGGAATTTTCCCCCTTGGAATTTTCCTCCTTGGAATTTTTCCACTGGGTTTTTTTCCATTGGAATTTTCCTCCTCGGAATTTTCTCTTTGGAATTTTCTTTGGAATTTTTTCCCCTTGGAATTTTCCTCCTTGGAATTTTTCCACTGGATTTTTTCCATTGGAATTTTCCTCCTTGGAATTTTCTCTTTGGAATTTTCTTTGGAATTTTTCTCCCTTGGAATTTTCCTCCTTGGAATTTTTCCACTGGATTTTTTTCCATTGGAATTTTCCTCCTTGGAATTTTTCCCCTTGGAATTTTTCCACTGAAATTCTTCCATTGGAATTTTTCCTCCTTGGAATTTTCTCCTTGGATATTTTCCACTGGATTTTTTCCATTGGAATTTTCTTCCTTGGAATTTTCTTTGGAATTTTTCCCACTTGGAATTTTCCTCCTTGGAATTTTCCTCCTTGGAATTTTTCCACTGGATTTATTTCCATTGGAATTTTTTTCCCCTTGGAATTTTCCTCCTTGGAATTTTTCCACTGGATTTTTTTCCATTGGAATTTTCCTCCTTGGAATTTTTCCACTGGATTTTTTCCATTGGAATTTTCCCCCTTGGAATTTTCTCCTTGGAATTTTTCCACTGGATTTTTTTCCATTGGAATTTTCCTCCTTGGAATTTTTCCACTGAAATTCTTCCATTGGAATTTTTCCTCCTTGGAATTTTCTCCTTGGATTTTTTCCACTGAAATTTTTTCCATTGGAATTTTCCTCCTTGGAATTTTTCCACTGGATTTTTTCCATTGGAATTTTCCTCCTTGGAATTTTCCTTCTTGGAATTTTTCCACTGGATTTTTTCCATTGGAATTTTCCTCCTTGGAATTTTCTTCCTTGGAATTTTTCCACTGGATTTTTTTCCATTGGAATTTTTTTCTCCTTGGAATTTTTCCCCCTTTGGAATATTTCCCCCTTGGAATTTTTTTTTTTTTTTTTAATTCTTCCATTGGAATTCTCTTGAAATTGTCAGTTTTGGAATTTTCCATGGAATTTTCCCATGGGAATTTTCTTTGGAATTCCCCTCACTTTGGAATTTTCTCCCCCTGAAATTTTCTCCAGTGGATTTTTTTCCCCTGGAATTTTCTTCCCTTGGAATTTTCCCATTGGACTTTTCTTTGGGATTTTCCTCCTTGGAATTTTCCCCTTTAGAATTTTTCCTCTTGGAATTTTCTCCCCCTGAAATTTTCTCCTTGGAATTTTGCCTGGAACTTTCCCCCCTTGGAATTTTCTCTTTGGAATTTTTCTATTGGAATTTTCTTTGGAATTTTTCCCCTTGGAATTTTGTCTTTGTAATTTTCCCATTGGATTTTTTTTCTCTTGGAATTTAAATTCCCATTTTTCCAGGTGTGAATTCCTTTATTTCCAAGGTGTGAATTCCCATTTTTCCAGGTTGGGAATCCCCATTTTTCCAGATTGGGAATCCCCATTTTTCCAGATTGGGAATCCCCATTTTTCCAGGAGTGAATTCCCATTTTTCCAGGTGTGGATTCCTTTATTTCCAAGGTGTGAATTCCCATTTTTCCAGGAGTGAATTCCCATTTCTCCAGGTGTGAATTTCCATTTTTCCAGGTGTGAATTCCTGTATTTCCAGGCAGGAATTCCCATTTCTCCATGCCCTAATTCCCATTTTTCCCATTTTCCCTGGCAATCCATGCCTGATGTATGATCTCCTGTGCCCATCCCATAGTTCCCATAATTCCCATTGTTTCCATCCCATAATTCCCATGTTTCATTCCCAGCCCGTGCCCCCCGGACGATCTCCTGTGTCCATCCCATAATTCCCATTGTTTCCATCCCATAATTCCCGTTTTTCCATCCCATAATTCCCATGTTTCCCATTGTTTCCATCCCATAATTCCCATTGTTTCCATCCCATAATTCCCATTGTTTGGTTCCCAGCCCGTGTCCCCTGGACGAGCTGCTGTGTCCGTGTGTTAATTCCCATAATTCCCATTGTTTCCATCCCATAATTCCCATAATTCCCATTGTTTCCATCCCATAATTCCCATTGTTTCCATCCCATAATTCCTGTGTTTCATTCCCAGCCCGTGTCCCCTGGGCGATCTCCTGTGTCCGTGTGTTAATTCCCATAATTCCCATTGTGTCCATCCCATAATTCCCGTTTTTCCATCCCATAATTCCCATTGTGTCCATCCCATAATTCCCGTTTTTCCATCCCATAATTCCCATTGTTTCCATCCCATAATTCCCGTTTTTCCATCCCATAATTCCCGTTTTTCCATCCCATAATTCCATTGTTTCCATCCCATAATTCCCATGTTTTTCCCCCCCAGCCCGTGTCCCCTGGAGGAGCTGCTGTGTCCCTGTGTTAATTCCCATAATTCCCATTGTTTCCATCCCATAATTCCCATAATTCCCATGTTTTTCCCCCCAGCCCGTGTCCCCTGGATGAGCTGCTGTGTCCATGTGTTAATTCCCATTGTTTCCATCCCATAATTCCCGTGTTTCATTCCCGTTTTTCCCAGCCCGTGTCCCCTGGAGGAGCTGCTGTGTCCATCCCATAATTCCCATTGTTTCCATCCCATAATTCCCGTTGTTTCCATCCCATAATTCCCGTTTGTAATTCCCATGTTTTTCCCAGCCCGTGTCCCCTGGAGGAGCTGCTGTGCCCCCCCACGACGCCCGAGGGCCGCAGTGACGAGAAGGCGCTGCTGGAGCAGCTGGTGACGTTCCTGAGCGGGAGGGACGAGACGGAGCTGGCCGAGCTCGACCGCGCCCTGGGCATCGACAAACTGGTGCAGGTCAGCACTGGGACACACTGGGATATACTGGGATACACTGGGATATACTGGGAGTGACTGGGAGTGACTGGGAGTGACTGGGAGCGACTGGGAGTGACTGGGAGTGACTGGGAATTCTGGAATTCCGGGGGGTTCCTGAGCGGGAGGGACGAGACGGAGCTGGCCGAGCTCGACCGGGCCCTGGGCATCGACAAACTGGTGCAGGTGAGCACTGGGAGACACTGGGATATACTGGGATATACTGGGATATACTGGGAGTGACTGGGAGTGGCTGGGAGTGGCTGGGAGTGGCTGGGAGCGACTGGGAGTGACTGGGAATGGCTGGGGATTACTGGGGATTACTGGGAGTGACTGAGATTGACTGGGAGTGACTGGGAGTGACTGGGAGTGACTGGGAGCGACTGGGCATTACTGGGTGTGACTGGGAATGGCTGGGAATGACTGGGAGTGACTGGGAATGACTGGGAATGACTGGGAGTGACTGGGAATGGCTGGGGATTACTGGGGATTACTGGGAGTGACTGAGATTGACTGGGAGTGACTGGGAGTGACTGGGCATTACTGGGTGTGACTGGCAATGGCTGGGAATGACTGGGAGTGACTGGGAGTGACTGGGAGTGACTGGGAATGGCTGGGAATGACTGGGAGTGACTGGGAATGGCTGGGAATGACTGGGAGTGACTGGGAGTGACTGAGAGTGACTGGGAATGGCTGGGAGTGACTGGGAATGGTTGGGAGTGACTGGGAATGACTGGGAATGACTGGGAATGGCTGGGAGTGACTGGTTGAGGCTCCAAAGGGATTTTGGGATCCAAAGAGATTTTGGAATTGGGCTCCCAAAAGATTTTGGGACCAGACTCCAAACTGGAGATTTTGGGATCCAAAGGGATTTTGGGATTGGGATCCAAAGGGATTTTGGGACTGGGATCCAAAGGGATTTTGGCTCCAAAGAGATTTTGGGATTGGATTCCAAAGAGATTTGGGATCCAAAGAGAATCTGGTATCAGGTTCCAAAGAGATTTTGGGATGGGATCCAGAGGGATTTTGGGATCAGACTCCGAAGGGATTTTGGGATCCAAAGGGATTTTGGGATCAGACTCCAAATGGGAGATTTTGGGATCCAGAGGGATTTTGGGATCAGCCTCCGAAGGGATTTTGGGATTGAGGCTTCAAAGGGATTTTAGGATGCAAACAGATTTTGGAATTGGGCTCCCAAAAGATTTTGGGACCAGACTCCAAACTGGAGATTTTGGGATCCAAAGGGATTTTGGGGTCAGATTCCAAAGGGATTTTGGGGTCAGACTCCACAGGGATTTTGAGACCAGACTCTGGAGGGATTTTGGGATCCAAAGGGATTTTGGGTTTGGGACCCAAAGCAATTTTGGCTCCACAGGGATTTTGGGATTGGGATCCAAAGGGATTTTGGCTCCACAGGGATTTTAGGATTTGGATCCAAAGGGATTTTGGGATTGGGACCCAAAGGGATTTTGGGATTGGGACCTAAAGCAATTTTGGCTCCACAGGGATTTTAGGATTTGGATCCAAAGGGATTTTGGGATTGGGATCCAAAGGGATTTTGGGATTTGGATCCAAAGGGATTTTGGGACTGGGATCCAAAGGGATTTTGGGATTGGGATCCAAAGGGATTTTGGCTCCACAGGGATTTTAGGATTTGGATCCAAAGGGATTTTGGGATTGGGACCCAAAGGGATTTTGGGATTGGGACCTAAAGCAATTTTGGCTCCACAGGGATTTTAGGATTTGGATCCAAAGGGATTTTGGGATTGGGATCCAAAGGGATTTTGGGATTTGGATCCAAAGGGATTTTGGGATTGGGATCCAAACGGATTTTGGGATTGGGACCCAAAGGGATTTTGGGATTGGGATCCAAACGGATTTTGGGATTGGGACCCAAAGGGATTTTGGGATCAGATTTCAAAGGGATTTTGGGATTGGGACCCAAAGGGATTTTGGGATTGGGATCCAAACGGATTTTGGGATTGGGACCCAAAGCGATTTTGGTTCCACAGGGATTTTGGGATTGGGATCCAAAGGGATTTTGGGACTGGGATCCAGAGGGATTTTGGCTCCACAGGGATTTTAGGATTTGGATCCAAAGGGATTTTGGGACTGGAATCCAAAGGGATTTTGGCTCCAAAGGGATTTTGGGATTGGGACCCAAAGCGATTTTGGCTCCACAGGGATTTTAGGATTTGGATCCAAAGGGATTTTGGGACTGGGATCCAAAGGGATTTTGGCTCCAAAGAGATTTTGGGATTGGACTCCAAATGGGAGATTTTGGGATCCAAAGAGAATCTGGTATCAGTTTCCAAAGAGATTTTGGGATGGGATCCAGAGGGATTTTGGGATCAGACTCCGAAGGGATTTTGGGATCCAAAGGGATTTTGGGACTGGGATCCAAAGGGATTTTGGGATTGGGACCCAAAGGGATTTTGGGATTGGGATCCAAAGGGATTTTGGCTCCAAAGAGATTTTGGGATCAGACTCCAAATGGATTCCGGGGTCAGACTCGGCCGGGATTTGGGGATCCCGAGGGATTCCTGGGCTGGATCCCGTGGGAATCCCTCTCTCATTCCCGTTTTCCCCCAGGCGGCCTGGAGGCGCTGACGGAGCGATTCCAGCCCCACCCAGCCCCGCCCCCTCCGCTGCTCCTGGAGCAAAAACCGGGAATGTTCTCCCAGCCCTTCCCTCCTTCCTCCTCCTCCTCCTCCTCCTCCTCCTCCTCCTCATCCTCCTCCTCCTCCAGCGCCAACATTCCCGCCAATTTCCCGGGAATGCTGCGGCCCAAGCCGCCCTTCGGCCCCGTCTCTGTCCCTCCTCCTCCTCCTCCTCCTCCTCCTCCTCCTCCTCCTCCTCGTGGAACATTCCCCAATAATTCCTTGGGAATTCCGGCCCGGCCGCCGCTCAGCCGCCCCCCCAGCGCTCCCAACCAGCTCCGCCTGCAGCTCCAGCAGCGCCTGCAGGGCCAGCAGCAGGTAAAGAATTCCCAAAATATTTCAAAATTCCCCCCCCCAAAAAAAATATTCCCAGATTTTTTTTTGGGTTTTGAGGGAATTCCTGGAATTTCTTCCCGGGATTTTGCAGCTGCTCCATCAGAACCGGCAGTTCGGGCTCTGGTAGGAATGGGTGTGAGGGCGGGGATGCAGCAGCAAAGAATTCCCAAAAAAACTAAAATTAAAAAAAAAAAAAAAAATTTCCCAGATTTTTTCGGTTTTGAGGGAATTCCTGGAATTTCTTCCCGGAATTTCTTCCCGGGATTTTGCAGCTGCTCCATCAGAACCGGCAGTTTGGGCTCTGGTGGGGATGGGTGTGAGGGTGGGGATGCAGCAGCAAAGAATTCCAAAAAACCGAAAATTCCCAAAAAAAAAAAAAAAAATTTCCCAGATTTTTTTGGGTTTTGAGGGAATTCCCGGAATTTATTCCCGGAAGTGATTCCCGGAATTTCTTCCCGGGATTTTGCAGCTGCTCCATCAGAACCGGCAGTTTGGGCTCTGGTGGGGATGAGTGTGAAGGTGGGGATGCAGCAGGAAAGAATTCTCAAAAAAAAAAAAAATTCCCAAAAAAAAAAGAATTCCCGGATTTTTGGTTTTGAGGGAATTCTGTATTCCTGGAATTTATTCCCGGAATTTTCCAGCTGCTCCATCAGTTTGGGGCCCCATTGGGGATGGGAGTGAAGGCGGGGATGCAACAGCAAAGAATTCCCCCAAAAATTTAAATGTTCCTGGAAAAAAAAAAATTCCCAAATTTTTTGGGTTTTGAGGGAATTCCTGGGATTTATTCCTGGAATTTATTCCCGGGATTTTGCAGCTGCTCCATCAGAACCGGCAGTTCAGGGTCTGGCGGGGATGAGCATGAGGTGGGGATGCAGCAGCAAAGAATTCCCAAAAAAACTAAAATTCCCAAAAAAAAAAAAAAAAATTCCCAGATTTTTTTGGTTTTGAGGGAATTCCTGGAATTTCTTCCCAGAAGTGATTCCCGGAATTTCTTCCCGGAATGTTGCAGCTGCTCCATCAGAACCGGCAGTTTGGGGTCTGGTAGGAATGGGAGTGAGGGCGGGGATGCAGCAGCAAAGAATTCCCAAAAAAACTAAAATTCCCAAAAAAAAAAAAAATTCCCAGATTTTTTGGGTTTTGAGGGAATTCCCGGAATTTATTCAAGGAATTTCTGCTCCATCAGAACCGGATTTTGCAGCAGCAAAGAATTCCATCAGAACCAGATTTTTGGTTTGAGGGAATTCTCTGGTGGGGATGAGCTGTGAGTGAGGATGGGAGGGGATGCAGCAGCAAAGAATTCCCAAAAAACCTAAAATTCCCAAAAAAAAAAAAAAATTCCCAGATTTTTGGTTTTGAGGGAATTCTGTATTCCTGGAATTTATTCCTGGAATTTTCCAGCTGCTCCATCAGAACCGGCAGTTTGGGCTCTGGTGGGGATGAGTGTGGCGGGGATGCAGCAGCAAAGAATTCCCAAAAAATAAAAATTCTCAAAAAAAAAAAAAAAAAAAAAAAAATCCCACAGTTTTTGGGTTTTGAGGGAATTCCTGGAATTTATTCCCGGAATTTCTTCCCGGAATGTTGCAGCTGCTCCATCAGAACCGGCAGGCGCTGCTCCAGCAGTTCGGGGCTCCCGTGGGGATGGGAGTGAGGGCGGGGATGCAGCAGCAGCAGCAGCAGCAGCAGATGGCACCACAGGTAACGGGAAATTTGGGATTTTGGGATTTTGGAATTTTGGGATTTTGGGGTTTGGGATTTTGGGGTTTGGGATTTGGGATTTTGGGATTTTGGGGCCCCGCTGGGGATGGGAGTGAGGGCGGGGATGCAGCAGCAGCAGCAGCAGCAGCAGCAGATGGCACCAAATTTGGGATTTGGGATTTTGGAATTTTTGGGATTTTGGGGTTTTGGGGTTTGGGAGGTTTGGGATTTGGGATTTTGGATTTTTGGGATTTTGGGGTTTGAAATTTGGGTTTGGGATTTTTTGGGATTTTGGGATTTGGGATGGGGTTTGGGATTTTGGATTTTGGAATTTTGGGATTTTGGGGCCCGGTGGGGATGGGAGTGAGGGCGGGGATGCAGCAGCAGCAGCAGCAGCAGCAGATGGCGCCTCAGGTAACGGGAAATTTGGGATTTAGGATTTTGGGATTTTGGGGTTTGGGATTTGGGGTTTTGGGGTTTGGGGTTTGGGATTTTGGGTTTGGGGTTTGGGATTTGGGGTTTTGGGATTTGGGATTTTGGGTTTTGGGGTTTGGGATTTGGGATTTTGGGGATTGGGATTTTGGGATTTGGGGTTTGGGATTTGGGGTTTTGGGTTTTGGGGTTTGGGATTTGGGGTTTTGGGATTTTGGGGTTTTGGGGTTTGGGATTTGGGATTTTGGGGTTTGGGGTTTGGGATTTGGGGTTTGGGTAGGGTTTGGGATTTTGGGGTTTGGGGTTTTGGGTTTTGGGATTTTGGGGTTTGGGATTTTGGGGTTTGGGATTTTGGGGTTTGGGATTTGGGGTTTGGGGTTTGGGATTTTGGGGTTTTGGGGTTTGGGATTTGGGATTTTGGGGTTTTGGGGTTTGGGATTTTGGGATTTTGGGGTTTGGGATTTTGGGATTTGGGATTTGGGGTTTGGGATTTTGGGATTTTGGGATTTTGGGATTTTGGGATTTTGGGGTTTGGGGTTTGGGATTTTGTTAATTGAGGTTTGGGATTTAGTATTTTGGAAATTGGGGTTTTGGGGTTTGGGGTTTTGGGATTTTGGGTATTTGGTGTTTTGGAATTTGGGGTTTTGGGATTTGGGATTTTGGCATTTGAGATTTTGATATTTTGGGATTTTGAGTTTGGGATTTAGTATTTTGGGATTTGGATTTTGGGATTTTGAGATTTTGGAGGTTGGGGTTTGGGATTTGAGATTTTGGTATTTTAGGTTTTAGACTTTGGGATTTGGTGTTTGGGATTTTGGATTTTGAGATTTTTGGTATTTTGAGATTTTGGGATTTGAGATTTTGGTATTTGGGTTTGAGATTTTGGGGTTTTAAATTTTGGGATTTTGGAATTTGGGATTTTGGGTTTGGAATTTGGTTTTGATATTTTGGGATTTGGGAATTGATATTTTGAGATTTGGGATTTTGGGGTTTGGTATTTTGGGATTTGAGATTTTGGTATTTTGGGGTTTTGGGATTTTGAGTTTGGGATTTTGGAATGTTGGGATTTTTGGGTTTGGAATTTGGGATTTAGAAAAAAAATCTGGGATGGAGATTTCCAGTTCCCTTTAATGGGAGGGAATTCCTGAGGTTTTTTCCCTGATTTTTTCCCGATTTTTTCCCTGGTTTTTCCTTGTTTTTTGGGATATTTTTTCCATGATTTTCCACTTTTGCTTCCTCATCAATGGCAGAAAATTCCTGATTTTTTTCCTGATTATTTCCTGATTTTTCCCTGTTTTTTTGACATGTTTTTCCCATAATTTTTCTGTTTCCATAATTTTGGGCACAGTTTTGGTGCCAATTTTGGGGGAACAAAATTTTAGGGCTGATTTTGGGGGACAATTTTGGGAATTGTTTTGGGGCCAATTTTGGGGGATAATTTTAGGGATAATTTGGGGGAATAATTTCAGGAACAGTTTTGGGGCTAATTTTAGGGCAAATTTTGGGGGATAATTTTGGAGAATCATTTTGGGGAATCATTTTGGGGAATCATTTTAGGGATAATTTCAGGGATAATTTTGGGGTGGATTTTGGGGGATAATTCTGGGAATGGTTTTGGGGCCAATTTTGGGGGATCATTTTAGAGCTAATTTTAGGGGATAATTTCGGAGACAATTTAAGGGATAATTAATTTTGGGGGATCATTTTAGGGCTAATTTTAGGGGATAATTTCGGAGACAATTTAGGGGATAATTAATTTTGGGGAATAATTTTAGGGCTGATTTTGGGGGACAATTTTGGGAATTGTTTTGGGGCCAATTTCGGGGGATAATTTTAGGGATAATTTTTGGGGATAATTTCAGAAACAATTTTGGGGATAATTTGGGGGAATAATTTCAGGAACAGTTTTGGGGCTAATTTTAGGGATAATTTTGGGGGATAATTTTGGGGAATCATTTTGGGGAATCATTTTGGGGATAATTTCAGGGATAATTTTGGAGACAATTTAGGGGATAATTAATTTTGGGGGTTAATTTTGGGGGATAATTTTAGGGTTAATTTTGGGACATAATTTCAGGGATGGTTTTTTGGGATAATTTGGGATTTGGTGCCCCCACAGATGCTGTGGGATAATTTTGGGGCCAATTTTGGGGAACAATTTTAGGGCTGATTTTGGGGGACAATTTTGGGAATGGTTTTGGGGCCAATTTTGGGGGATGATTTCAGGGATGATTTTTGGGGATAATTTCAGGAACAGTTTGAATTGGGATAATTTGGAATTTTGGGGATAATTTCATTGGGGATAATTTGGATTTTGGGGGATCAATTTGGGAATTGTTTTGGGCCAATTTGGGGGATGAATTTAGGGATAATTTTGGGGATAATTCAAACTTTGGATAATTGATATTGAATTGATTTTGGATAATTTGGGAATCATTTGGATAATTTCAGGAATTTTGGGTGGATTTTGAAAATTCGGAATGGTTTGGCAATTTGGGATAATTTTGGGTAATTTTAGGAATTTGAGAATAGTAATTTGGGGATAATTTGACAGTTGATAATTTTGGGGTGGATTTTGGGGAACAATTTTGGGAATGGTTTTGGGGCCAATTTTGGGGGATGATTTTAGGGATGATTTTTGGGGATAATTTCAGAAACAATTTTGGGGATAATTAATTTTGGGGGATAATTTTAGGGCTGATTTTGGGGGACAATTTTGGGAATTGTTTTGGGGCCAATTTCGGGGGATAATTTTAGGGATAATTTTTGGGGATAATTTCAGAAACAATTTTGGGGATAATTTGGGGGAATAATTTCAGGAACAGTTTTGGGGCTAATTTTAGGGATAATTTTGGGGGATAATTTTGGGGAATAATTTTGGGGAATCATTTTAGGGATAATTTTAGGGATAATTTTGGGGTGGATTTTGGGGAACAATTCTGGGAACAGTTTTAGGGCTCATTTTGGGGGATAATTTTAGGGCTAATTTTAGGGGATAATTTCGGAGACAATTTAGGGGATAATTAATTTTGGGGAATAATTTTAGGGCTGATTTTGGAGGACAATTTTGGGGAATTGTTTTGGGGGCCAATTAGGGGGATAATTTAGGGATAATTTTAGGGGATAATTTCAGAGACAATTTTGGGTTTAGGGCTAATTTTAGGGGATATTTTCAGAGACAATTTAGGGGTTAATTAATTTTGGGGGATAATTTTGGGGGATAATTTTAGGGCTAATTTTGGGGGATAATGTCAGAGATAATTCTGGGATGGATTTTGGGGTACAGTTTGGGATTTCCTGCCCCCACAGCCTCCCCTGAACGCTCAGATGCTGTGGGATAATTCTGGGATGGATTTTGGGGTACAGTTTGGGAATTCCTGCCCCCACAGCCAACCCTGAACGCTCAGATTTTAGGATATAATTCTGGGATGGATTTTGGGGTACAATTTGGGATTTCCTGCCCCCACAGCCTCCCCTGAACGCCCAGATGCTGTGGGATAATTCTGGGATGGATTTTGGGGTACAGTTTGGGATTTCCTGCCCCCACAGCCTCCCCTGAACGCACAAATTTTAGGATATAATTCTGGGATGGATTTTGGGGTACAGTTTGGGATTTCCTGCCCCCACAGCCACCCCTGAACGCCCAGATGCTGTGGGATAATTCTGGGATGGATTTTGGGGTACAATGTGGGAATTCCTGCCCCCACAGCCACCCCTGAACGCCCAGATGCTGGCGCAGCGGCAGCGGGAGCTCTACAGCCAGCAGCACCGGCAGCGGCAGCTGATGCAGCAGCGCGCGCTCCTGATGCGCCAGCAGAATTTCGGGAATTCCGCCGTCGCCATGGGAACGCCCCGGCTGCCCCAAGCCCCGCCCCAGCAGTTCCCGTACCCCCCCAGTTACGGTACGAGCGCCGGCAGCGCCGGCAGCGCCGGGTTTGCCAGGCGGCGGCGGCGGCGGCGCTTGGGAGCCGCGGATCCTCGGGAATCGCGGCATGATGGGAGCGCAGTTCGGAGCCGGGATGCAGCAGAACCTGTTCCAGTATTCGGGATCGGGTACGGGAACTGGGGATTCCCAGTTGGGGGGAAAAGTTGGGAATGGGAGGTTGGGAATTGGCAGAGAATCCATTGGGATTATCCATTGGAATCTCCCATTGGGTTTCCCATTGGAATTATCCATTGGAATCTCCCATTGGGTTTCCCATTGGAATTATCCATTGGAATCTCCCATTGGAATTATCCATTGGAATCTCCCATTGGGTTTCCCATTGGAATCTCCCATTGGGTTTCCCATTGGAATTATGCATTGGAATCTCCCATTGGAATTATCCATTGGAATCTCCCATTGGGTTTCCCATTGGAATCTCCCATTGGGTTTCCCATTGGAATTATCCATTGGAATTTCCCATTGGAATTATCCATTGGAATCTCCCATTGGGTTTCCCATTGGGTTTCCCATTGGAATTATCCATTGGAATTTCCCATTGGAATTATCCATTGGAATCTCCCATTGGGTTTCCCATTGGAATCTACCATTGGGTTTCCCATTGGAATTATCCATTGGAATTTCCCATTGGAATTATCCATTGGAATCTCCCATTGGAATTATCCATTGGAATCTCCCATTGGGTTTCCCATTGGAATCTCCCATTGGGTTTCCCATTGGAATTATCCATTGGAATCTCCCATTGGGTTATCCATTGGAATCATCCATTGGAATTATCCATTGGGATTATCCGTTGGAATTATCCATTGGAATCATCCATTGGAATAATCTCCCATTGGAATCATCCATTGGAATTATCCATTGGAATATCCATTGAGTTACCCATTGGAATTATCCATTGAAATCTCCCATTGGGTTATCCATTGGAATTATCCATTGGAATCTCCCATTGGGTTACCCATTGGAATTATCCATTGGAATTTCCCATTGGAGTCACCCTTTGGAATCACTGCCTGCACTTGGGATGGAGCTACGGATCCCTGGGAATAGGGAATGGGATTGGGAATGAGGCCATGGATCCCTGGGGAGCTGGGAAGAGGGAATGGGGTCGGGAATGGGGTTGGGATTGGATGGGAGCAGCTCCAGGGAAAGGGGAGCTTGTGGTGGGAGTTTTTGGGAAGGAATTCCCAGCTGGGCTGGAATTCCCAAAGAATCCCTGGGAGTCCAAGGAAAGGTTGGAAATCTTGGGGTGGTGGGGTTGGAATGGGATGGGAATTAAAATCCATGGATCCCATCCCAAACCATTCCGGGATCCAGGACACTCAGGATCCATCCCGAGGGATTTTTATAGAATTTGGGGATGGGAGACCCTTCCTGGAGTCCTGAATTCCCAAAATTCCTTCCTGGAGAGGAGCTGGGATGGGGATGGATCCAATGTCAGGCTGGGAGAGCCGGGAATGGAGGGAATTCCCTGGGAAAGGGGGAAATGGGATTTGGGAAGGAATTCCTGGCTGGGCTGGAATTCCCAGAGAATCCCTGGAATGTCTAAGGGTGGATTTGGATCCCTGGGATCCACAGGGATCAGGAGATATCCCAAGATAAGGAGCCCAGTGAATTCCCAGGGTTTTCATGGATTTGGGAGAAGCCAGAGCTCCCAAAGGACCTGGAATGTCGGGACAGGACTGGGAATTTCGGCACACAGAGACAATTCCAGAGGGGGAAGTGTTCAGGAATCAGGGATTTGTGGGAATAGGAGGGAGAAATCCAGGATATCCAAGGAAAACAGGGAGGGGAAGAGCCACAAATCCCAGCATGGGTGGAATTCCAGAGGTGGAAAATGGGATGGGATTGGAAGTCCATGGATCCCATCCCAAAGAATTCTGGGATTCTGGGATCCAGGACACTCAGGATCCATCCCAAGGGATTTTTAGGGAATTTAGGGATTAAAAAGGGGAGACCCTTCCTGGAGTTGTGAATTCCTAAAATTCCTTCCCAGAGAGGAGTTGGGGTGAGGAAGGATCCAAACCCAGGGTGGGAGAGCTGAGAATGGAGGGAATTCCCTGGAAAAAAGAGGGAAATGAGATTTGGGAAGGAATTCCTGGGGTATCCCAGCGATCCCAAAAAAACACCAAATCCCCCACAAAAAACCCAAAACCCCAAAAACCCTCAAATCCTAAAAAAATCTCAAAACTGCCCCCAAAAATCCTAAATCTTGGAAGAAAACCTCAAATCCCCCAAAAAACTCTAAAAAAATTCTCCCCAAAAATCCCATGGACTGGAATTCCCAAAGAATCCCTTGGAGCACTCCAAGAAATTTTGGAACAGTCTGGGATGATGGGATAGGAACGGGCTGGAATTTCCTTTCCCACCCAAAAACCGGGATGGGAATTCCCAGAGAATCCCTGGGAGCATCCCAGGAAATTTTAGAACAGTTTGGGATGATGGGATAGGAACGGGCTGGAATTTCCTTTCCCGCCCAAAAACCCGGACTGGGATTCCCAGACAATTCTTGGAGCACCCCAAGAAATTTTGGAGGAGTCTGGGATGATGGGATAGGAACGGGCTGGAATTTCCTTTCCCGCCCAAAAACCCGGACTGGGATTCCCAGACAATTCTTGGAGCACCCCAAGAAATTTTGGAGCAGTCTGGGATGATGGGATAGGAACGGGCTGGAATTTCCCACCCAAAACCAGGACGGGAATTCCCAGAGAATCCCTGGGAGCACCCCAGGAAATTTTGGAACAGGCTGGGATCCTGGGATAGGAACGGGCTGGAATTTCCTTTCCCGTCCAAAAGCTGGGACGGGAATTCCGAGATAGTCCCTGGGAGCATCATAGGAAGTTTTGGAACAGTCTGGGATGATGGGATAGGAACGGTCTGGAATTTCCCACCCAAAACTAGGACGGGAATTCCCAGAGAATCCCTGAGAGCACCCCAGGAAATTTTGGAACAGTCTGGGATGATGGGATAGGAACGGGCTGAAATTTCCTTTCCCACCCAAAAACCCGGACTGGAATTCCCAGAGAATCCCTGGGACCACTCCAAGAAATTCTGGAACAGTCTGGGATGATGGGATAGGAACGGGCTGGAATTTCCTTTCCCACCCAAAAACCCTGACTGAAATTCCCAGAGAATCCCTGGGAGCACTCCAAGAAATTTTGGAACAGTCTGGGATGATGGGATAGGAACGGGCTGGAATTTCCTTTCCCGCCCAAAAACCGGGACGGGAATTCCCAGAGAATCCCTGGGAGCATCTCAGGAAATTTTGGAACAGTTTGGGATGATGGGATAGGAACGGGCTGGAATTTCCTTTCCCGCCCAAAAACCGGGATGGGAATTCCCAGAGAATCCCTGGGAGCATCCCAGGAAATTTTGGAACAGTCTGGGATGATGGGATAGGAACGGGCTGGAATTTCCTTTCCCACCCAAAAACCCGGACTGGAATTGCCAGAGAATCCCTTGGAGCACCCCAGGAAATTTTGGAACAGTTTGGGATGATGGGATAGGAACGGGCTGGAATTTCCCACCCAAAACCGGGACTGGAATTCCCAGAGAATCCCTTGGAGCACCCCAGAAATTTTGGAACAGTCTGGGATCCTGGGATAGGAACGGGCTGGAATTTCCTTTCCCACCCAAAAACCCGGACTGGAATTGCCAGAGAATCCCTTGGAGCACCCCAGGAAATTTTGGAACAGTTTGGGATGATGGGATAGGAACGGGCTGGAATTTCCCACCCAAAACCGGGACTGGAATTCCCAGAGAATCCCTTGGAGCACCCCAAGAAATTCTGGAACAGTCTGGGATCCTGGGATAGGAACGGGCTGGAATTTGCCTTCCTGCCCAAAAACCGGGACTGAAATTCCCAGAGAATCCCTGGGAGCACCCTAGGAAATTTTGGAACAGTCTGGGACGATGGGATAGGAACGGGCTGGAATTTCCTTTCCCACCCAAAAACCTGGACTGAAATTCCCAGAGAATCCCTGGGAGCATCCCAGGAAATTTTGGAACAGTCTGGGATGATGGGATAGGAACGGGCTGGAATTTCCTTTCCCGCCCAAAAACCGGGACGGGAATTCCCAGAGAATCCTTGGGAGCATCCCAGGAAATTTTGGAACAGTCTGGGATGATGGGATAAGAACAGGCTGGAATTTCCTTTCCCGCCCAAAAACCGGGACTGGGATTCCCAGAGAATTCTTGGAGCACCCCAGGAAATTTTAGAACAGTTTGGGATGATGGGATAGGAACGGGCTGGAATTTCCCACCCAAAACTTGGGCACCCCAGGAAATTTTGGAACAGGCTGGGATCCCCAGAGGCTGGAATTTCCTTTCCGTCCAAAAACCTGGACTGGATTCCCCCTTGGAGGAAATTTTGGAACAGTCTGGGATGATGGGATAGGAACGGGCTGGAATTTGCCTTCCCACCCAAAAACCCGGACTGGAATTCCCAGAGAATCCCTGGGAGCACTCCAAGAAATTCTGGAACAGTCTGGGATGATGGGATAGGAACGGGCTGGAATTTCCTTTCCCACCCAAAAACCCGGACTGGAATTCCCAGAGAATCCCTTGGAGCACTCCAAGAAATTCTGGAACAGTCTGGGATGATGGGATAGGAACGGGCTGGAATTTCCTTTCCCACCCAAAAACCCGGACAGAGAAATTCCCAGAGAAGTCCGGGCTGAATTTGCCTTCCCACCCAAAAACCCGGACTGGAATTCCCTCCCAAGAAATTCTGGAACAGTCTGGGATGATGGGATAGGAACGGGCTGGAATTTCCTTTCCTGCCCAAAAACCCGGACTGAAATTCCCAGAGAATCCCTTGGAGCACCCCAAGAAATTTTGGAGCAGTCTGGGATGATGGGATAGGAACGGGCTGGAATTTCCTTTCCTGCCCAAAAACCCGGACTGAAATTCCCAGAGAATCCCTGGGAGCACTCCAAGAAATTTTGGAACAGTCTGGGATCATGGGATAGGAACGGGCTGGAATTTCCTTTCCCACCCAAAAACCCGGACTGGAATTCCCAGAGAATCCCTGGGAGCATGCCAGGAAATTTTGGAACAGTTTGGGATGATGGGATAGGAACGGGCTGGAATTTCCCACCCAAAACCGGGACTGAAATTCCCAGAGAATCCCTTGGAGCACCCCAAGAAATTTTGGAGCAGTCTGGGATGATGGGATAGGAACGGGCTGGAATTTCCTTTCCTGCCCAAAAACCCGGACTGGAATTCCCAGAGAATCCCTGGGAGCACTCCAAGAAATTTTGGAACAGTCTGGGATCATGGGATAGGAACGGGCTGGAATTTCCCACCCAAAACCGGGACGGGAATTCCCAGAGAATCCCTTGGAGCACCCCAGGAAATTTTGGAACAGCCTGGGATGATGGGATAGGAACGGGCTGGAATTTGCTTTCCCGCCCAAAAACCGGGACGGGAATTCCCAGAGAATCCCTTGGAGCACCCCAAGAAATTTTGGAACAGTCTGGGATGATGGGATAGGAACGGGCTGGAATTTCCTTTCCCGCCCAAAAACCCGGACTGGAATTCCCAGAGAATCCCTGGGAGCATCATAGGAAATTCTGGAACAGTCTGGGATGATGGGATAGGAACGGGCTGGAATTTCCCACCCAAAACCGGGACTGAAATTCCCAGAGAATCCCTTGGAGCACCCCAAGAAATTTTGGAACAGTCTGGGATGATGGGATAGGAACGGGCTGGAATTTCCTTTCCCGCCCAAAAACCTGGACCGGAATTCCCAGAGAATCCCTTGGAGCACCCCAAGAAATTTTAGAACAGTTTGGGATGATGGGATAGGAATGGGCTGGAATTTCCCACCCAAAACCGGGACTGAAATTCCCAGAGTATCCCTGGGAGCACCCCAAGAAATTTTGGAGCAGTCTGGGATGATGGGATAGGAACGGGCTGGAATTTCCTTTCCCACCCCAAACACCGAAATGTCCAAATCGTCGTCGGGAATTGCCGGGTGGGGGTTTGGCAATCCCAATCCCGGGATAACGGCGGATCCGGTGTGGGCGTTCCCAGGAATGGCGCAGCAGAGCGAGGCCGCCCGCGCGCCGCGCTCAGCCCCGGCAGCCCCCTGGTGTCGCCGCAGCTGCCGCCGGCGCCGCCCGCGCCCGGCTACCAATCGCCGGAGCTGAAATCCTGGCAGGCCGGAGCCATGGGCAACAACGGGTGAGGATCCGCCGGGAATCGGCGCCGCGGGAATCGGGGGCGGGCGGGGCGACCCCGGTTGGGATTGGCCTGTGGGAATTGGGAATTTGGGTTGGGATTGGCCATTGGAATTATTCATTGGAGTGATCCATGGGAATTTTCCGTTGGAGTCACCCATTGGAGTTATCCATTGGAATTATCCATTGGGGTCACCCTTTGGAATCGTCCATTGGAATCTCCCATTGGAATTATCCATTGGAATGATTTATGGGAATTGTCCATTGGAGTCTTCCTTTGGAATGACCCATTGGAATTACCCTTTGGAATTATCCATCGAAAATTGCCCTGGGAATCACCAGTTGGGTTACCCATTAGAATTATCCATTGGAATCAGTCATTGGAATTTTCCTTTGGAATTATCCATTGGAATCTCACATTGGAATTATCCATTGTCTCATCTTTTGGAATTATCCATTGGAATTTCCTATTGGAATTATCCATTGACTCATCCTTTGGAATTATCCATTAGAATTCCCCATGGCAATCACCTCTTGGAATTATCCACTGGGATCACCCATTGGAGTCACCCTTTGGAGTCACCCATTGGAATCTCCCATTGAAGTTGTCCATTGGAATGATCCATGGGAATTGTCCATTGGAGTCTTCCTTTGGAATGATCCATTGGAATTATCCATTGGAATCAGCCATTGGAATTCCCTTTTGGAATTATCCATTGGAATCTCCCACTGTAATTATCCATTGACTTATCCTTTAGAATTATCCTTTGGAATCTCCCATTGGAATTATCCATTGACTCATTCTTTGGAATTATCCATTGGAATTTCCCATAGGAATCAGCCGTTGGAATTACCCATTGAAATTTCCCTTGGGAATCACCCATTGGAACTATCCATTGGAATGATCCATGGGAATTGTCCATTGGAGTCTTCCTTTGGAATGACCCATTGGAATTATCCATTGGAATCAGTCATTGGAATTTTCCTTTGGAATTATCCAGTGGAATCTCCTACTGGAATTATCCATTGACTCATCCTTTGGAAATATCCATTGGAATTTCCCATAGGAATCAGCCATTGGAATTATACATTGGGATGATCCATGGGAATTTTCCATTGGAGTCTTCCTTTGGAATGACCCATTGGAATTACCCTTTGGAATTATCCATTGGAAATTGCCCTGGGAATCACCCATTGGGTTACCCATTAGAGTTATCCATTGGAATCAGTCATTGGAATTTTCCTTTGGAATTATCCATTGGAATCTCACATTGGAATTATCCATTGTCTCATCTTTTGGAATTATCCATTGGAATTTCCTATTGGAGTTATCCAATGACTCATCATTGGAATTATCCATTAGAATTCCCCATGGCAATCACCTCTTGGAATTATCCACTGGGATCACCCATTGGAGTCACCCTTTGGAATAATCCATTGGAATTTTCCATTGGAATTTCCCATGGGAATCACTCATTGGAATCACCCACACCCTTTGGAATCTCTCTTTGGAATTACCATTGGAGTCACCCTTTGGAATTATTCATTGGAATAATCCATTGGAATTATCCATTGGAATTATCCATTAGAATCTCCCATTGGAATTATCCACTGGAATCTCCCATTGGGTTCCCCATTGGAATTATCTGTTGGAATTACCCATTGGAATTATCTTTTGGAATCTCCCATTGGGTTTCCCATTGGAATTATCCATTGGAAATATCCATTGGAATCATCCATTGGAATTATCCGTTGGAATCTCCCATTGGGTTACCCATTGGAATCATCCATTGGAATCATCCATTGGAATTTCCCGTTAGGTTACCCACTGGAATTATGCATTGGAATTTCCCATTGGAATCATCCTTTGGAATTATCCATTGGAATTATCCATTAGAATCTCCCACTGGAATTATCCACTGGAATCTCCCATTGGGTTATCCACTGGAAATATCCATTGGAATCATCCATTGGAATTCTCTATTGGAATCTCCCATTGGGTTACCCACTGGAATCATCCATTGGCATTTCCCGTTAGGTTACCCATTGGAATTATGCATTGGAATTTCCCATTGGAATCATCCACTGGAATTATCCATTGGAATTATCCATTGGAATCTCCCATTGGGTTACCCATTGGAATTATCCATTGGAAATATCCATTGGAATCATTCATTGGAATCATCCATTGGAATCATCCATTGGAATCATCCATTGGAATCATCCATTGGAATCTCCCATTGGGTTACCCATTGGAATTATCCATTGGAATTTCCCATTGGAGTCACCCTTTGGAATCACCTCCTGCACTTGGGATGGAGCTACGGATCCCTGGGAATAGGGAATGGGATTGGGAATGAGGCCATGGATCCCTGGGGAGCTGGGAAGAGGGAATGGGGTCGGGAATGGGGTCGGGATTGGATGGGAGCAGCTCCAGGGAAAGGGGAGCTTGGGGTGGGAGTTTTTGGGAAGGAATTCCCAGCTGGGCTGGAATTCCCAAAGAATCCCTGGGAGTGTCCAAGGAAAGGTTGGAAAATCCCAGGATTGTGGGATTGGGATGGGATGGGATTGAAGGTCCATGGATCCCATCCCAAACCATTCTGGGATCCAGGACACTCAGGATCCATCCCGAGGGGTTTTTATGGAATTTGGGGATGGAAAAGGGAAGGGAGGCCCTTCCTGGAGTCCCAAATTCCCAGGGAATTCCTGAAATTACTTCCTGGAGAGGAGTCGGGATGGGGATGGATCCAATCCTAGTCTGGGAATGGAGGGAATTCCCTGGAAAAGGGGGAAATGGGATTTGGGAAGGAATTCCTGGCTGGGCTGGAATTCCCAGAGAATCCATGGCCGCCTCATTCTTGGAATTTTTCCAAGGAAACATCGGGATCCTGGAATATTCCTGAGGCTTTTTCTTGAGATTCCTTCTCACCCAAACCACTCCAGAATTCCCTGTGGAACAAAGGGAATTCCCTGGGGAAAGGAGGAGGATTTTGGGACAGGTTGGAATTCCCAGAAAACCCCAGAATTGTGGGGATTCCCGAATCCAAATTCCCTGTGGAATTCCATGAGAAAGGAGGTGGAATCTGAGAAGGGGCTGAGCTGGAATTCCCAAAAAAAGCCCTGGGAACACCCAAGGAAAAATCAGAGCACGGAGATGACACCGACAACAAAGCCGGGAATTCCGGATTTTTTAAAATTTTGGGGGATTTTTTTGGGGATTCCCGTTTTTCCGGGGCGCTGCGACGGCTGTTGCCGGTTTTCCAGGGCGTTTCCCGGCGCGGCGCCTGGCGGCCCCGGCGGGGATGTACAACAACATGAGCATCACCGTGTCCATGGCCGGCGGCGGCGCCGGCATCGGCCCCATGGGCGGCGGCGTCGCCATGAACTCCGTGATGGGCGGAGTCAGCAGCATGTGCGGAGAGCAGGTGGGGAATGGCGGGAATGGGAGCGGGAGTGGGAGTGGGGTGGGGATCCATGGGAATGGGGATGGGAGTGGGAGTGGGAGTGGGGATGGGGATGGGGATGGGAATGGGAATGGGGATGGGAGTGGGAGTGGGGATGGGGATGGGGATGAGGATGGGAATGGGGTCATGGATCCATGGGAATGAAGAATGGGAATGGGAACTGAAATGGGATTGGGAGTGGGAATGGGAGTGGGAGATGGGGATCCATGGGAATGGGAATGAGGATGGGAATGGGGTCATGGATCCATGAGAATGAAGAATGGGAATGGGAATGGGATTGGGAATGGGAATGGGATTAGGAATGGGAATGGGATTGGGAATGGGAATGGGAGTGGGGATGGGGTCATGGATCCCTGGGAATGGGAATGGGATTGGAAATGGGAATGGGATTGGGAAGGGAATGGGAATGGGATTGGGAAGAGGAATGGGAATGGGATTGGGAATGGGGATGGGAATGGGATTAGGGTCATGGATCCATGGGAATGGGGAATGGTAATGGGAATGGCATTGGGAATGGGAATGGGAACTGAAATGGGATAGGAAATGGGATTGGGAATGGGGATGGGGATGGGGATGGGAATGGGAATGGGATTGGGAATGGGAATGGGATTGGGAGTGGGGATGGGGTCATGGATCCATGGGAATGGGAATGGGAGTGGGGTCATGGATCCATGGGAATGGGGATTGGAATGGGAATTAAAATGGGAATGGGATTGGGAATGGGGTCGTGGATCCCTGGGAATGGGAATAGGATTGGGAATAGGATCAGGAATGGAATCGTGCCATGATCCCCCCAGGATCAGGAATGGGATCTTGGATTCCTGGGAATGGGGAATGGAGAGCAGGAATGGGATTGGAAATGGGGCCGTGGATCCCTGGAAAAGGGGAATAGGATTAGGAATAGGATCAAGACTGGGATCAGGAATGGGCCGTGGATTCCTGGGAATGGGGATGGGATTGGGAATACGATCGGGAATGGGGTCAGGAATGGGGCCATGGATCCCTGGGAAGAGGGAATGGGATCAGGAATGGGAATGGAATCAGGATCAGGAGCGGGGCTGTGGATCTGTGGGAATAGGGAACGGGATCGGGAACGGGATCGGGAATGAGATCAGGAATGGGGCCAGGGATGACTGAGAATAAGGAATAGGATTGGGAATAGGACTGGAAATAGGATCAGGAATGGGATCATGGATCCCTGGGGATGGGGAATGGGATCAGGAATAGGGAATGGGAATGAGGTTACGGATTCCTAGGAATAGGATATGGAATGGGATTGAGAATGGGGCCATGGATCCCCGGGAATGGGGAATGGGATCAGGAATGAGATCATGGATCCACGGGAACAGGCAATGGGATCAGGAATGGGATCAGGAATGGGATCGGGAATGGGATCGGAATGGGATCAGGAATGGGATTGGGAACGGGATTAGGAACGGGATCAGGAATGGGAATGGGATTGGGAATGGGATCAGGAACGGGATTGGGAACGGGATGAGGAATGGGATAGGGAATGGGATCAGGAATGGGATTGGGAGTGGGATCAGGAACGGGATCAGGAATGAGATAGGGAATGGGAATGGGATCGGGAATGGGAATGGGATCAGGAATGGGAACGGGATTGGGAATGGGATCAGGAATGGGATTGGGAATGGGATCAGGAACGGGATTGGGAGCGGGATCAGGAACGGGATCAGGAATGGGATCAGGAGCGGGATTGGGAGCGGGATCAGGAATGGGATAGGAAACGGGATCAGGAATGGGATCAGGAATGGGATCAGGAGCGGGATCAGGAACGGGATCAGGAATGGGCTCAGGAACGGGATCAGGAATGGGCTCAGGAATGGGATCAGGAATGGGCTCAGGAATGGGATCAGGAATGGGATCAGGAATGGGATCAGGAACGGGATTGGGAACGGGATCAGGAATGGGATCATGGATCCATGGGAACACGCAACGGGATCAGGACGGGATCAGGAATGGGATCAGGAAGGGGCGAGAAGCAGACAGGAAAACCCTGAAGCAGACCCCACCCCCCACCACCATCCCCATCGGATCAGTCCCCAAACCCCCACCCCCACCCCCCACTCCGGAGCTCCCTCCGCCTTCCCAAAATCCCGCGATGGCGGCTGAGCGCGGCCGTGGCTCCCGGCAGGTCCCGGACGCGGCGCTGAGGCCTCCAGGGCTCTACTGCAACCAGCTGGGCTCCGGGGAGCTGCTCAAGGCCGAGCCGGACGGCGCCCAGGTCAGTACCCGCTCCCCGAGGGTGGCGGGATTCCCAAAAAAAAATCCGGGATAATCCCGGTTGGGCGGTCACAGAATGGGTTGGGGTGGGGTGGGGGTGTCGGTGTTGGGTGACACCCGTTGGGGTTGGAGTCACCAGGGTGCCTCAATGTTGGTGACACCCACTGGGTGACACCCATTGTGGCTGGAGTCACCACGGTGTCACCAGCACTGAGTGACACCCATTGGGTGACACCCATTTGAGTTGGAGTCACCACGGTGTCACCAGTGTTGGTGACACCCATTGGGTGACACCCATTGTGGCTGGAGTCACCACGGTGTCACCAGTGTTGGTGACACCCAGTGGGTGACACCCATTGTGGCTGGAGTCACCACGGTGTCACCGGTGTTGGTGACACCCAGTGGGTGACACCCATTGTGGCTGGAGTCAGCTCACATGTCATTGTGTTGGTGACACCCAGTGGGTGACACTCATTGTGGCTGTGGAGTCACCACGGTGTCACCAGTGTTGGTGACACCCAGTGGGTGACCACCGATTGTGGCTGGGAGTCACCACGGTGTTACCGGTGTTGGTGACACCCAGTGGGTGACACCCATTTGAGTTGGAGTCACCATGGTGCCACCAGTGTTGGTGACACCCATTGGGTGACACCCATTGGGGTTGGAGTCACCACGGTGCCACCGGTGTTGGTGACACCCAGTGGGTGACACCCATTGGGTGACATCTCCTAGAGTTGGAGCCACCATGGTGCCACCAGCATTGGGTGACGCCCATTGGGTGACACCTCTGTGCCACCAGGTGCACGCTTGGTGACACCATTGTGCATCTCTGGTGACACCATGTCCGAAGTGTTGGGTGACACCCGCTGGGTTAAAGTCACCACGGTGCCACCAGAGTTGGGTGACACCCATTGGGTGACATCTCTTGGGTTGAAGCCACCAAGGTCACACTGGCATTGAGTGACACCCATTAGGGTTGGAGCCACTACCGTGCCACCAGCATTGGTGACACCCATTGGGTGACATCCGTTAGGTTAAAGTCACCAAGCCTCACCAGCATTGGGTGACACCCACTGGGTGACATCTCTTAGGGTTGGAGCCACCATGGTCACACTGGAGTTGGGTGACACCGATTAGGGTTGGTGCCACTACCATGCCACCAGCGTTGGTGACACCCATTGGGTGACACCTCTTGGGCTTGAAGCCACCGGTGCCACCAGCATTGGGTGACACCCATTGGGTGACACCCATTGGTGAGTCACCACAGTACCGGCTGGTGACACCCATTCGGCATCAGCTTGAGAGCCACCAGGGTCACATATTGGGACACCCATTGGGTGACACCTCTTGGGGTTGAAGCCACCATGGTGCCACCAGCATTGGGTGACACCCATTGGGTGACATCTCTTGGGGTTGAAGTCACCAGTGTCCCATCAATGTTGGGTGACACCCATTGGGTGACACCTCTTGGGTTTGAAGCCACCATGGTGCCACCAGCATTGGGTGACGCCCATTGGGTGACACCTCTTGGGTTGAAGCCACCAAGGTCACACTGGCATTGAGTGACACCCATTAGGGTTGGAGCCACTACCGAGCCACCAGCGTTGGTGACACCCATTGGGTGACACCTCTTGGGTTTGAAGCCACCAAGGTCACACTGGCATTGAGTGACACCCATTAGGGTTGGAGCCACTACCGAGCCACCAGCATTGGTGACACCCATTGGGTGACACCCGTTAGGTTAAAGTCACCAAGCCTCACCAGCATTGGGTGACACCCATTGGGTGACATCTCTTAGGGTTGGAGCCACCATGGTCACACTGGAGTTGGGTGACACCCTTGGGGTTGGAGTCACCAGTGTCCCATCAATGCTGGGTGACACCCATTGGGTGACACCCTTGGGGTTGGAGTCACCAGTGTCCCATCAATGTCGGGTGACACCCATTCTGTTGAAGTCACGGCGGTGCCACCAGTGTTGGGGACACCCACTGGGTGACACCCCTTGAGTTGAAGTCACCGAGGTGCCACCAGCATTGGGTGACACCCGTTGGGCTCGGAGCCACCACTGGAGTCGGGTGACACCCGTTGGGTGACAACGAACCTCTGAAGTCACCCCAGTGCCACCACGGCCGGGTGACACACACTGAGGGACACCTTGAAGCCACCGCGGCGCCACCACCGTGGTGCCACCGGATCCGCACCCAAAACCGCAGCAACGTCACCCCAGACCCGGCCAGCTCCATCCAGAGCCACTTTGCCACCCTAATCCCAAATTTTTTTTTTCCCTGGATCAACCCCTGGAGCCACCAGGACCCTCCTGATCCACAGAATCCAAAATTCCAGGGTGGCTCCACCTGCACCCACCCCATGACCAACCCCATTCCTTGAGGATTCTCCAATCCCATCCCAGCTCCATCCAGAGCCGCTTTTCCACCCTAATCCCAGTTTTTTTTTTTTCCTGGATTAACACCTGGAGCCACCAGGAACCTCCAAATTCACAAAAAACCAAGATGGCTCCATGTCCATCCACATCCCAACCCTCAAACCCCTGGAGATGTCCCCAAACCCCTCCCAGCTCCATCCAGAGCCACTTTCCACCCTAATCCCAATTTTTTTCCTGGATCAACACCTGGAGCCACCAGGAGCCTCCCAATCCATGAAAATCTGGGATGGATCCACAACTCAAAAATCCAGGATGGCTCCACCTCCATTCCTCAACCCCCTGGAGATGTCTCCAAACCCAACCCCAGCTCCGTTTGGAGCCGTTTTTTCTCCTTAATCCCAAATTTTTTTTCTGGATCAACACCTGGAGCCACCAGGAACCTCCCAATCCATGAATTTTTGGGATGGCTCCACCTCCACCCACCCCATTCCTCAGCCCCTGGAGATGTCTCCAAATTCCACCCCCGCTCATTTTGGAGTCTTTTTTCCACCCTAATCCCAAATTTTTTTTTCCTGGATCAACACCTGGAGCCACCAGGACCCTCCTGATCCACAGAACCACAGAATCCAAAATTCCAGGATGGCTCCACCTGCACCCACCCCATGACCAACCCCATTCCTTGAGGATTCTCCAACCCCACCCAGCTCCATCCAGAGCCACTTTTCCACCCTAATCCCAATTTTTTTTTTTCCCTGGATCAACACCTGGAGCCACCAGGACCCTCCCAATCCATGAAAATCTGGGATGGATCCACACCTCAAAAATCTGGGATGGCTCCACCTCCATTCCTCAACCCCCTGGAGATGTCTCCAAACCCAACCCCAGCTCCGTTTGGAGCCGTTTTTCTCCTTAATCCCAAATTTTTTTTTCCTGGATCAACACCTGGAGCCACCAGGACCCTCCCAATCCATGAATTTTTGGGATGGCTCCACCTGCACCCACCCCATGACCAACCCCATTCCTTGAGGATTCTCCAACCCCTCCCAGCTCCATCCAGAGCCAGTTTTCCCACCTAATCCCAATTTTTTTTTTTCCTGGATCAACGCTCCATCCATCCCACCCCATTCCTCAACCCCTGGAGATGTCTCCAACCCCAGCTCATTGGAGCTTTCCACTAATCCCAATTTTTTTTTTCCTGGATCAACACCTGGAGCCACCAGGACCTCCCAATCCATGAAATCTGGATGGTCACCCTCACCCACTCCACTCACCTCACCCTGAGATTCTCAACCCCCCCAGCTCCTCAGAGCCGTTTTCCACCCTAATCCCAATTTTTTCCTGGATCAACACCTGGAGCACCAGGACCTCCAATCCAGAAAATCTAGGGTGGCTCCACCTCCTCCACCCCATCCATCCTGGATGTCTCAACCCACCCAGCTCTTTGAGCGTTTTCCCTAATCCCATTTTTTTCTGGATCAACACTGGAGCCACAGGACCTCCCAATCCATGAATTGGGATGGTCACCCACGAAATCAGGATGGCTACAAAATCATCCATGCAACCCATTCCTCAACCCTGAGATGTCTCCAATTCACCCGCTCATTGGATGGCTCCACCTCCATTCCTCAACCCCCTGGAGATGTCTCCAAACCCAACCCCAGCTCCGTTTGGAGCCGTTTTTTCTCCTTAATCCCAAATTTTTTTTCTTGGATCAACACCTGGAGCCACCAGCACCCTCCCAATCCATGAACTTTTGGGATCACTCCACTTCCACCCACCCCATGACCAACCCCATTCCTTGAGGACTCTCCAGCCCCTCCCAGCTCCATCCAGAGCCGCTTTGCCACCCTAATCCCAATTTTTTTTTTTCATGGATCAACACCTGGAGCCACCAGGACCCTCCCAATCCATGGAAATTGGGGATGGCTCAAAAAAAATCCATCCCATGACCAACCCCATTCCTCAACCCCCTGGAGATGCCTCCAAACCCAACCCCAGCTCCGTTTGGAGGCATTTTTCTGCCCTAATCCCAAATTTTTTTCTTGGATCAACACCTGGAGCCACCAGAAACCTCCTGATTCACAGAACCACAGAATCCAAAATTCCAGGATGGCTCCACCTCCACCCACCAAATTCCTTGAGGTCTCTCCAACCCCATCCCAACTCTGTTCAGAGCCATTTTTTTGCTATAATCCAATTTTTTTTCCTGGATCAACCCCTGGAGCCACCAGCACCCTCCCAATCCATGGAAATTGGGGATGGCTCCACAAAAATCCATCCCATGGCCAACCCCATTCCTCAACCCCTGGAGATGTCTCCAAACCCAACCCCAGCTCCGTTTGGAGCCATTTTTCCACCCTAATCCCAAATTTTTTTTCTTGGATCAACCCCTGGAGCCACCAGCACCCTCCCAATCCATGAACTTTTGGGATGGCTCCACCTCCACCCACCCCATTCCTCAACCCCTGGAGATGTCTCCAAATTCCACCCCCGCTCATTTTGGAGTCTTTTTTCCACCCTAATCCCAAATTTTTATTTCCTGGATCAACCCCTGGAGCCACCAGGACCCTCCTGATCCACAGAACCACAGAATCCAAAATTCCAGGGTGGCTCCACCTGCACCCACCCCATGACCAACCCCATTCCTTGAGGATTCTCCAACCCCACCCCAGCTCCATCCAGAGCCACTTTTCCACCCTAATCCCAAATTTTTTTTTTCCTGGATCAACACCTGGAGCCACCAGGAACCTCCAAATTCACAAAACCAAGATGGCTCCATGTCCATCCACATCCCAACCCTCAAACCCCTGGAGATGTCCCCAAACCCCTCCCAGCTCCATCCAGAGCCACTTTGCCACCCTAATCCCAAATTTTTTTTTCCTGGATCAACACCTGGAGCCACCAGGAACCTCCCAATCCATGAAAATCTGGGATGGATCCACACCTCAAAAATCCAGGATGGCTCCACCTCCATTCCTCAACCCCTGGAGATGTCTCCAAACCCAACCCCAGCTCCGTTTGGAGCCGTTTTTTCTCCTTAATCCCAAATTTTTTTTTCTTGGATCAACACCTGGAGCCACCAGGAACCTCCCGATCCATGAATTTTTGGGATGGCTCCAC